>JAPFRF010000458.1:32500-50055 GCA_029282475.1 Phrynocephalus forsythii | reverse complement strand
TTTTCCCGACGCCTCGGACGGCGCCGTAGTCCGCGAAGTTCGGGATGCATTTTTTCCGATGTTCCCGGATGGCGCCGGGCCCTGATCCGGGGAAGGCCACGGAAGTCCGATGCATTTTTTTCCCCGACGTTACCGGTCGGCGCTGGGCCCCCGATCCGGGAACGCCGCTGACTTCCAGACTTCATTTTTTCCCGACGTTGCCGGGTTGTCGCTGGCCCCTGCCTTGAACGCCGCGAAATCCGAAGCACTTTTTCCTAACGCCCCGGCCAGCGCCGGGCCCTAACCGGGAACGCCGACTTCCAGACTCATTTTTTCCCGACGCTTGCCGGGTTGTCGCGGGGCCCCGATCCGAGAACGCTATGAGTTCGATGCATTTTTCCCGACATGCCCGGCCGGGCGCTGGCTCCCCGATCCGGGAACGCAGCGGAATTCGACTTTTTTTTCCCCGACGCCGCAGGTCGCCGGGCGCTGCGGGCTCCCGATCCGAACGCCGTGGAATTCGGATGCATTGGGCCGGGCGCTGGGCCCGATCCGGGAACGCCGTGGAATTCCGGACGATTTTTTTCCCCGACGCCCGGCAGGCGCTGGGGCCCCCGTCCGGGAACGCCGCGAATTCCAGACTTTTTTTTCGACGCCCTTCCGGTCGGGCGCTGGGCCCCGGGCGCTGGGCCCTGATCCGGGAACGCCGCGGACTTCGGACTCAATTTTTCCCGATCCGGGAACGCCGGGAAGTCTGGACGCATTTTTTCCTGACGTTTCGGGATGGCGCGGCAGTAGGCCGCGGGAAGTTCGATGCATTTTTTCCCGATGTTCCCGGGATGGCGCCGGGCCCTGATCCGGGAAGGCCACGGAAGTCCGGATGCATTTTTTCCCGACGCTACCGGTCGGGCGCTGGGCCCCGATCCGGGAACGCCACGACTTCCAGACTCATTTTTTCCCGACGCCCCGGGTTGTCGCCGGCCCCGATCCTGGAACGCCGCGAAACCGAAGCACTTTTTCCTGACGCCCCGGCCAGCGCTGGGCCCCAATCCAGGAACGCCGCGGAATTCGGACTCATTTTTTTCCCGACGCTCCCGGTCAGCACCGGGCACTGATCCAGGAACACCGCGAATTCGACTCATTTTTTCCCCGACGCTCCCAGGTCGGGCGCTGGAGCCCCGATCCGGGAACGCAGTGGAATTCGACTCATTTTTCCCGACGCCTCGGCCGGGCGCTGCCCACCGATCCGGGAACGCAGCGGAATTCGACTCTTTTTTTCCGACGCCCCGGTCGGGCGCTGGGCCCCGATCCGGGAACGCCGCGAATTCGACTCATTTTTCCCGACGCCCCAGGTCGGGCGCTGGAGCCCCGATCCGAACGCCGGTGGAATTCGACTCATTTTTCCCGACGTTCCGGCCGGGCGCTGGCCACCGATCCGGGAACGCAGCGGAATTCGACTCATTTTTTCCCGACGTGCCCGGGCCGGCTCCGGGGCCACGATCCCAGAACACCGCGAATACAGGACGATTTTTCCCCAACATTCCCGGTCGCCGCTGGGGCCCCGATCCTGAACGCCGCGAATTCGGACGATTTTTTTCCTGACGCTCCCGGCCGGGCGCGGCCCCGATCCGGGAAGGCCGCGAAGTCCGACGCATTTTTTCGACGCCTTCGGTCGGGCGCCGGGCCCCGATCCGGGAACGCCACGGACTTCCGACTCATTTTTCCCGATCCGGGAACGCCGTGGAAGTCTGGACGTATTTTTTCCCGACGTTCCCTGGATGGCGCCGGGAGGCCGTGGAAGTTCGAATGCATTTTTTCCCGATGTTCCTGGGATGGCGCCGGGGCCCCGATCTGGGAAAGCCACTGAAGTCCGGATGCATTTTTTCCCGACGTTACCGGGTCAGCGCTGGGGCCCCGATCTGGGAACCCCGCGGACTTCCAGACTCATTTTTTCCCAACGTTGCCGGGTTGTCGTCGGGGCCCCGATCCTGGAACGCCGCGAATTCGAAAGCACTTTTTTTCCTGACGCCTCCCGGCCAGCGCCGGGCCCCGATCCGGGAACGCCGCGGACTTCCGGACTCATTTTTCCCGATCCGGGAACGCCGTGGAAGTCTGGATGCATTTTTTCCCGACGTGCCTGGGCCGGCAAGGGGCCCCGATCCAGGAACGCAGCGGAATTCTGGACTCCTTTTTTCCCGAGGTTCCCGGGCCGGCGCCGGGGCCCCGATCCGGGAACGCCACAGAATTCCGGATGCATTTTTTCCCGACGCTCCCAGGTCGGGCGCTGGGCCCCGATCCGGGAACGCCGCGAATTCCAGACTCATTTTTTTCCGACGCTCGGTCGGGCGCTCGGGGCCCCGATCCGGGAACGCCGCGACTTCCGGATGCATTTTTTTTCCCGATCCGGGAACGCCGTGGAAGTCTGGACGCATTTTTTCCCGACGCCTTCCGGGGCGGCGCCGTAGGCCGCGAAGTTCGGATTAATTTTTTCCCGATGTTCCCGGATGGCGCTGGCCCCCCATCCGGGAAGGCCACGGAAGTCCGGATGCATTTTTTTCCGACGTTACCGGTCGGGCGCTGGGCCCCGATCCGGGAACGCCGCGGACTTCCAGACTCATTTTTTCCCGACGTTGCCGGGTTGTCGCCGGGGCCCCGATCCTGGAACGCTGCGGAAATCCGAAGCACTTTTTCCTGACGCCCGGCCCAGCGCCGGGCCCCAATCCAGGAACGCCGCGAATTCCAGACTCATTTTTTTTCGACATTCCCGGTCCGGCGCAGGGGAAATCGATCCGGGAACGCCGCGGAAGTCCGGACGATTTTTTTCCCGACGCATTCCCCGATCCGGGAATGCCGGGAATTCCGATCCGGGAACGCCGCGGAATTCCGACTCATTTTTTTCCCGACGCTCCATTTTTTCGGGCGGGCGGGGGCGCTCGATCCGGGAACGCCGTGAATTCCAGACTCATTTTTTCCCCGACGCTTCCAGGTCGGGCGCCAGGGGCCACGATCCGGGAACGCCGCGGAATACAGGACGATTTTTTTCCAACATTCCCGGTCGGCGCTGGGGCGCCGATCCTGGAACGCCGCGAATTACGAGAATTTTTTCCCCGACATTCCCGGCCGGGCGCTGGGCCCCGATCCGGGAACGCCGCGGAATTCCGACTCATTTTTTTTCGACATTCCCGGTCGGGCGCTGGGCAGCGATCCGGGAATGCCGCGAATTCCGGACGCATTTTTTCCCGACATTCCCGGTCGGCGCGGTGGGGCCCCGATCCGGGAACGCCGCGGAATTCCGGATGCATTTTTCTCTCAACATTCCCAGGTCGGGCGCTGGGCGCCGATCCGGGAATGCAGAGGAATTCGGACGATTTTTTCCCGACATTCCCGGCAGCGCCGGGCCGCCGATCCTGGAATGCCGCGAATTCGGACGCATTTTTTCCCGACGTTCCCGGTCCGGCGCCGCTGCACCGATCTTGAAACGCCGCAGAATTCCGGATGACGCATTTTTCCGGAAGGCCGGGAAGTCCGACGCATTTTTCCCGACGGGCCCCTGGGCGCTGCGCTGATCCGGGAATTCCGCGGAATTCGGACGCATTTTTTTAGAAATTCCCGGGTTGGCGCCCGGGCGCCAATCCGGGAAGGCCACGGAATTCTGGACGCATTTTTTCCTGACATTCCCGGGTTAGCGCGGGCACCGATCCGGGAATGCAGCGGAATTCGGATGCATTTTTTTCCCGA
Source organism: Phrynocephalus forsythii (assembly GCA_029282475.1). Classification (NCBI taxonomy): domain Eukaryota; kingdom Metazoa; phylum Chordata; class Lepidosauria; order Squamata; family Agamidae; genus Phrynocephalus; species Phrynocephalus forsythii. The sequence goes on along the minus strand of JAPFRF010000458.1, from coordinate 46,338 downwards.
CATTCCCAGGTCGGGCGCCGGGCTCCGATCCGGGAATGCCGCGACTTCCGGACGATTTTTTTCCTGACGCCCGGGCGGCGCTGGGGCGCTGATCGGGAACGCTGTGCAATTCTGGACTCTTATTTTTCGACATTCTCAGGTCGGCGCGGGCGCTTTTTCCGACATTCCCAGGGCGAACTGCGCAATTCCAGACTCATTTTTGTTTGACATTCCCGGGTCGGCGCCGGGGCGCCGATCTGGGAACGCCGCGCAATTCTGGATGCATTTTTTTCGACATTCCCTGTTCGGCGCCGGGGCACCGATCTTGGAACGCCGCAGAATTCCGGACGCATTTTTTTCGAAATTCCCTGGTTGCCTCTGGGCTTCGAAACGGGAATGCCACGGAATTCTGAGCACATTTGATTTCGACATTCCCGGGTCGGCGCTGGGGCTCTGATCTGGGAATGCTGTGGAATTCCGGACGCATTTTTTTCGACATTCCCGGGTCGGCGCCGGGGCTCCGATCCGGGAATGCCGCAGAATTCCGGACGCATTTTTTCGACATTCCCGGGTCAGCGCTGGGGCGCCGATCCGGGAACGCCGCGGAATTCTGGACGCATTTTTTCGACATTTCCGGGTCGGCGCCGGGCACCGATCCTGGAATGGCACGCACCCGGGATGGCGCGCTTTCCATTTTTTTCGACATTTCCCCAGGGTCGCCGCCTGGGCGCCGATCCGGGAATGCCGTGCAATTCCGAACTCATTTTTTTCGACATTCCCGGGCGCTGGGCGCCCGATCTGGGAAATGCCGCCAATTTTTTTCGACATTCCCGGGAATGCCGGCGCCGATCCGGGAATTCCGGACACATTTTTTTCGACATTCCTGGGTCGGTGCCGCGCAATTGGGGACTATTTTTGCCCCCAACATTCCCGGGTCGGCGCCGGGGCGCCGATCTGGGCATGCCTAGGAATTCCGGACACATTTTTTTCGACATTCCCTGCTTGGCCGCCGGGGTGCTGATCCGGGAATGCCGCTGACTTCCTGACAAATTTTTTTCGACATTCCCAGATCGGTGCTCGGGCACCGACCCGGGAACGCCACGGAATTCCGGACTCGTTTTCCGACATTCCCGGGTGGGCTCCGGGGCGGCGATCCGGGAACGCCGCATAATTACAGGCGCATTTTTTCCCCGACATTCCCGGGTCGACGCCGGGCCGTTGATCCGGGAGGACCGCGGACTTCCGGTCTCATTTTTTTTCTGACATTCCCAGGTCGGTGCCGGGGCGGCGATCCGGGAATGCTGCAGATTTCCGGATGCAATTTTTTCATACATTCCCGGGTCGATGGTGGGGCGACGATCCGGTAATGCTGCGGACTTCAGGACGCATTTTTCTTCGACATTCCCGGGTGGGCGCCGGGGCGCTGATCCGGGAATGCCGCGGAATTCCGGACGCATTTTTTTCGACATTCCCGGGTCAGCTCCTGGGCGCCGATCCTGGAATGCCGCGGAATTCCGGACGCATTTTTTTGACATTCCCGGGTGGGCGCCGCTGCACCGATCTTGAAACGTCGCAGAATTCCGGACGCATTTTTTCGAAATTCCCGGGTGGGTGCCGGGGCGCCTATCCGGGAATGCCGCGGAATTCTGGACGCATTTTTTTCGATATTCCCAGGTGGGCGCTGGGCCGCCGATCCGGGAACGCCGCAGAATTCCGGACGCATTTTTTTTTAGAAATTCCCGGGTGGGCCCCAGGGCGCCAATCCGGGAACGCCACGGAATTCTGGACGCATTTTTTTCGACATTCCCGGGTTAGCTCTGGGGCACCGATCCGGGAATGCAGCGGACTTCCGGATGCATTTTTTTCGACATTCCCGGGTCGGCGCCGGGGCGCCGTTCGGGGATTGCTCTGCAATTCTGGACTCATATTTTTCGACATTCTCAGGTCGGCGCTGGGGCGCCGTTCAGGGATTGCTCGGCAATTCCAGACTCATTTTTGTTTGACATTCGCAGGTCGGCGCCGGGGCGCCGATCTGGGAACGCCGCGCAATTCTGGATGCATTTTTTTCGACATTCCCTGGTCGGCTCCGGGGCACCGATCTTGGAACGCCGCAGAATTCCGGACGCATTTTTTTCGAAATTCCCTGGTTGCCTCTGGGCTTCGAAACGGGAATGCCACGGAATTCTGAGCACATTTGATTTCGACATTCCCGGGTCGGCGCTGGGGCTCTGATCTGGGAATGCTGTGGAATTCCGGACGCATTTTTTTCGACATTCCCGGGTCGGCGCCGGGGCTCCGATCCGGGAACGCCGCGCAATTCTGGATGCAGTTTTTTCGACATTCCCAGATCGGCGCTGGGGCACCGATCCGGGAATGCCGCAGAATTCCGGACGCATTTTTTCGACATTCCCGGGTCAGCGCTGCGGCGCCGATCCGGGAACGCCGCGGAATTCTGGACGCATTTTTTCGACATTTCCGGGTCGGCGCCGGGGCACCGATCCTGGAATGGCACGCAATTCCGGACGCATTTTTTCGACATTCCAGGGTCGGCGCCGGGGCGCCGATCCGGGAATGCCGTGCAATTCCGGACACATTTTTTTCGACATTCCCGGGACGTCGCCTGGGCGCCGATCCGGGATTGCCGCGCAATTCCGAACTCATTTTTTTCAACATTCCCGGGTCGTCGCCGAGGCGCCGATCCGGGAATGCCGCGCAATTCCGGACACATTTTTTTCGACATTCCTGGGTCGGTGCCGCGCAATTGGGGACTATTTTTGCCCCCAACATTCCCGGGTCGGCGCCGGGGCGCCGATCTGGGCATGCCTAGGAATTCCAGACACATTTTTTTCGACATTCCCTGCTTGGCGCCGGGGTGCCGATCCGGGAATGCCGCTGACTTCCTGACAATTTTTTTTCGACATTCCCAGATCGGTGCTCCGGCACCGACCCGGGAACGCCACGGAATTCCAGACTCGTTTTCTGACATTCCCGGATGGGCGCCGGGGCGCCGATCCGGGAACGCTGCGGAATTACAGGCGCATTTTTTCCCGACATTCCCGGGTCGACGCCGGGCCGTTGATCCGGGAGTACCGCGGACTTCCGGTCTCATTTTTTTTCTGACATTCCCGGGTCAGTGCCAGGGCGGCGATCCGGGAATGCCGCAGATTTCTGGATGCAATTTTTTTCATACATTCCCGGGTCGATGGTGGGGCGACGATCCGGTAATGCTGCGGACTTCAGGACGCATTTTTCTTCGACATTCCCGGGTGGGCGCCAGGGCGCTGATCCTGGAATGCCGCGGAATTCCGGACGCATTTTTTTCGACATTCCCGGGTGGGCGCCGCTGCACCGATCTTGAAACGTCGCAGAATTCCGGACGCATTTTTTCGAAATTCCCGGGTGGGCGCCGGGGCGCCTATCCGGGAATGCCGCGGAATTCTGGACGCATTTTTTTCGATATTCCCAGGTGGGCGCCGGGTAGCCGATCCGGGAACGCCGCAGAATTCCGGACGCATTTTTTTTTAGAAATTCCCGGGTGGGCCCCAGGGCGCCAATTCAGGAACGCCACGGAATTCTGGACGCATTTTTTTCGACATTCCCGGGTTAGCTCTGGGGCACCGATCCGGGAATGCAGCGGAATTCCGGCTACATTTTTTCCCGACATTCCCAGGTCGGCGCCGGGGCTCCGATCCGGGAATGCCGCGGACTTCCGGACGCATTTTTTTCGATATTCCCGGGTCGGCGCCGGGGCGCCGTTCGGGGATTGCTGTGCAATTCCGGACTCATTTTTTTCGACATTCTCAGGTCGGCGCCGGGGCGCCGTTCAGGGATTGCTGGGCAATTCCAGACTCATTTTTGTTTGACATTCCCAGGTCGGTGTCGGGGCGCCGATCTGGGAACGCTGCGCAATTCTGGATGCATTTTTTTCGACATTCCCTGATCGGCTCCGGGGCACCAATCCGGGAACGCCGCGGAATTCCGGACGCATTTTTTTCGAAATTTCCTGGTTGCCTCTGGGCTTCAAAACGGGAATGCCGCGGAATTCTGAGCGCATTTTTTTCCGACATTCCCGGGTCGGCGCTGGGGCTCCGATCTGGGAATGGTGTGGAATGACGGACGCATTTTTTCAACATTCCCGGTTCGGCGCCGGGGCGCTGATCCGGGAATGCCGCAGAATTCTGGATGCATTTCTTTCGACATTCCCGGGTCAGCGCTGGGGCGCCGAACCTGGAACGCCGTGGAATTCGGGACACAATTTTTTTCGACATTCCTGGGTCGGCGCCGGGGCTCCGATCCGGGAATGCCGCGGAATTCCGGATGCATTTTTTCGACATTCCCGGGTCGGCGCCGGGGCGCTGATCCTGGAATGGCGTGGAATTCTGGACGCATTTTTTTCGACATTCCCGGGTTGGTGCCGGGGCGCCGAACCTGGAACTCCTTGGAATTCCGGACGCAATTTTTTTTTTACATTCCCGCGTCGGCGCCTGGGCTCCGATCCGGGAACGCTGCGCAATTCCGGATGCATTTTTTCGACATTCCCGGGTCGGCACCGGGGCGCCGATCCGGGAACGCCGCGGAATTCCGGACTCATTTTTTTCGACATTCCCGGGTTCAGCGCCGGGGCGCCGATCCTGGAATGCCACGCAATTCTGGACTCATATTTTTCAACATTTCCGGATCGTCGCCGAGGCGCCGATCCGGGAATGCCGCACAGTTCCGGACACATTTTTTTCGACATTCCCGGGTCGGTGTTCCGGCGCCGAACCGGGAATGTGACAGAATTCCAGGTGCATTTTTTTCAACATTCCTTCTTCAGCGCCGTGGCGCCGATCCGGGAATGCCGCGCAATTGGGGACCCTCTTTCCCCCCCGACATTCCCGATCCAGGAATGCCGTGGAATTCCTGATGCATTTTTTTCCAACATTCCCGGGTCGGCGCTGGGGCGCCGATCTGGGAATGCCTCGGAATTCCGGACGCATTTTTTTCGAAATTCCCAGGTCAGCGCCAGGGCTCCGATCCGGGAAAGCTGCGGAATTCCGGATGCATTTTTTTTGACATTCCCGGGTCAGCGCTGGGGTGCCGATCCGGGAATGCCGTTGACTTCCTGACAATTTTTTTCGACATTCCCATTTGGTGCTCCGGCACCGATCCGAACACCACGGAATTCGGACTCATTTTTTTCGACATTCCCGGTGGGTGCCGGGCGCCCGATCCGGGAACGCCGCGATTCGGATGCATTTTTTCGACATTCCCGGTCGGTGCTGGGGCTCGATCCGGGAATGCCGCGAAATTCGGACACATTTTTTCGACATTCCGGGTCGGCGCCGGGCGCCGATCAGGGCACGCCACGCGATTCGGATGCATTTTTTTCAACATTCCCGGGTCAGCTCCGGGCACCAATCCTGGAATGCTGTGCAATTCTAGGACTCATTTTTTTAATATTCCCGGGTGGGCGCCGCTGCACCGATCTTGAAACGCCGCAGAATTCCGGACGCATTTTTTTCGAAATAAACGGGTGGCGCGCGGTGGCACCAATCCGGGAATGCAGCGGAATTCCAGACGCATTTTTTTTTAGAAATTTCCGGGTGGGCCCGGGCGCCAATCCGGGAACACCATGGAATTCTGGACGCATTTTTTTCCACATTCCCTGGTTAGCTCCTTGGCACTGATCCGGGAATGCAGCGGAATTCGGATGCATTTTTCCCGACATTCCCAGGTCGGGCGCTGGTGTGCCGATCCGGGAATGCCGCGACTTCGGATCTCATTTTTTTGAAATTCCCGGGTTGGTGCCAATCCGGCGCCGAATTCCAGATGGGAACGTCCGCGGAATGCCACGCAATTCGGATGCATTTTTTTCCGACATTCCCAGGTCGGTGCCAGGGCGTCTTTCCGGGATTGCTGTGCAATTCGAACTCATTTTTTTCGACATTCCAAGGCGGCGCCGGGCGCTGATCCGGGAATGCTGCGCATTTCGGGATGCATTTTTTCCGACATTCCTTGGTTGGCGCTGGCGCTCCGATCCAGCAATGCAGCGCAATTCGGACTCATCTTTTTCCGACGTTCCCTGGTCGGCGCCGGGCGCCGATTTGGGAATGCTGCGGAATTCTCCGCATCATTTTTTTCGACATTCCGGGTGGGCGCCGGGCGCTGTTCAGGGAATGCCGCGAATTCGGACACATTTTTTTTTTTATATTCCCGGTGGGCGCCGGCACCCATCCGGAATACAGCGGAATTCGGACACATTTTTTGACATTCCCGGTGGGCGCCGGGGCTCCAATCCGGGAATGCTACAGAATTCGGACACATTTTTTTCAGATATTCCCGGTGGGCGCCGGGCGCCGACCAGGGAATGCCGCAATTCGGATGCATTTTTTTTTACATTCCCTGCTTGGCGCCGGGCGCCGATCCGGGAATGCCGCGGACTTCCTGACACATTTTTTCGACATTCCCAGATCGGAACGCCACGGAATTCCGGACTCGTTTTCCGACATTCCCGAGTCGGCGCAGGGCCGCCGATCCGGGAACACCGGGAATTCCAGGCGCATTTTTTTCCGACATTCCCAGGTCAGCTCCGGGGCGCCGATCCGGGAATGCACCGGAATTCTGGACGCATTCTTTATCGACATTCCCGGGGCGGTGTCATGGCTCCAATCCGGGAATGCCGCGGACTTCCGGACGCATTTTTTCGATAAACCCGGGTCGGCACCGGGGCACCTTTCGGGGATTGCTGTGCAATTCCGGACTCATTATTTTCAACATTCTCAGGTCGGCACCGGGGCGCCGTTCAGGGATTGCTTCGCAATTCCAGATTCATTTTTGTTTGACATTCCCAGGTCGGCGCCGGGGCGCCGATCCGGGAACGCCGGGAATTCCAGGCGCATTTTTTCCTGACATTCCCGGGTCGGCGCTGGGGCTCCGATCTTGGAACGCCGCAGAATTCCGGATGCATTTTTTTCGAAATTTCCTGGTTGCATCTGGGCTTCGAAACGGGAATGCCACGGAATTCTGAGCGCATTTTTTCCCGACATTCCCGGGTCGGCGCTGGGGCTCTGATCTGGGAATGCTGCGGAATTCCGGATGCATTTTTTTCGACATTCCCGGGTCCGCGCCGGGGCGCTGATCCGGGAATGCCGCGGTATTCTGGGTGCATTTTTTTCGACATTCCTGGGTCAGCGCCGGGGCGCCGAACCTGGAACGCCGTGGAATTCGGGACACAATTTTTTTTCGACATTCCTCGGTCGGCGCCGGGGCTCCGATCCGGGAACGTCGCGCAATTCCGGACGCATTTTTTTCGACATTCCCGGGTCCGCGCCGGGGCGCCGATCCGGGAACGCAGCGGAATTCCGGACGCATTTTTTCGACATTCCCGGGTCGGCACCGGGGCGCCGATCCGGGAACGCCGCGGAATTCCGGACTAATTTTTTTTTACATTCCCGGATCGGCGCCGGGGCGCCGATCCTGGAATGGCGCGCACTTCCGGATGCATTTTTTTGACATTCCGGTCGGGCGCTGGGCGCCGATCCGGGATTGCCGCGCAATTCGGACTCATTTTTTTCAACATTCCCGGTTGTCACCAAGGCGCCGATCCGGGAATGCCGCACAGTTCCGGACACATTTTTTTCGACATTCCCGGGTCGGTGCTCCAGCGCCGATCTTGGAACGCGATGGAATTCCAGGTGCATTTTTTTCAACATTCCTGGTTCGGCGCCGGGGCACCGATCTTGAAATGCCGCAGAATTCCTGACGCATTTTTTCAAAATTCCCGGGTGGGCGCTGGGGCGCCAATCCGGGAATGCCGTGGAATTCCGGACGCATTTTTTTCGATATTCCCTGGTTGGCGCCGGGGCACCGATCCGGGCATGCCGCAGAATTCCGGATGCATTTTTTTTTATAAATTCCCGGGTGGGCCTGGGGCACCAATCCGGGAACGCCACGGAATTTTGGACGCATTTTTTTCGACATTCCCTTGTTAGCTCCGGGGCACTGATCCGGGAATGCAGCGGAATTCCGGATGCATTTTTTCTCGACATTCCCAGGTCGGCTCCGGGGCTCCGATCCGGGAATGCCGCGGACTTCCGGACGCATTTTTTTGACATTCTAAGGTCGGCGCTGGGGCGCCGTTCGGCGATTTCTGCAGAATTCCAGACGCATTTTTTTCGACATTCCTGGGTGGGCGCCGGGGCACCGATCTGGGAACGCCGCAGAATTCCGGACGCATTTTTTTTGAAATTCCCGGGTTGGCGCCGGGGTGCCAATACGGGAACGCCACGGAATTCCGGACGCATTTTTTCGACATTCCTGGGTCAGCTCCGGGGCGCCGATCCGGGAATGCAGTGGAATTCCGGACGCATTTTTTATCGACATTCCCAGGTGGGCGCTAGGGCGCCGATCCGGGAACCCTGCGGAATTCCGGACGCATGTTTTCTGACATTCCGAGTTTGGCGCCGGGGCGCCGTTCCGGGATTGCTGCGCAATTCCGGACTCATTTTTTTCGAAATTCCCAGGTTGGCGCCGGGGCGCCGTTCCGGGATTGCTGCGCAATTCGGGACGCATTTTTTTCCCGACATTCCTGGGTTGGCGCCGGGGCGCCGATCCAGGAATGCAGCGCAATTCCAGACGTATCTTTTTTCCGACATTCCCGGGTCGGGCCGGGGCGCCGATTCGGGAATGCTGCGGAATTCTGGACACATTTTTTTCGACATTCCCGGGTGGGCGCCGGGGCGCCGATCCGGGAATGCCGCGCAATTCCGGACGCATTTTTTTCTGACATTCCCGGGTCGGTGCCGGGCCGCCGATCCGGGAATCCTGCGGAATTCCGGACGCATTTTTATCGACATTCCCAGGTGGGTGCCGGGCCGCCAATACGGGAACGCAGCAGAATTCCAGACGCATTTTTTTCGACATTCCCTGCTTGGCGCCGGGGCGCCGATCCGGGAATGCCGCGGACTTCCTGACACATTTTTTTCGACATTCCCAGATCGGAACGCCACGGAATTCCGGACTCGTTTTCCCACATTCCCGGGTCGGCGCGGGGCCGCCGATCCGGGAACGCCGGGAATTCCAGGCGCATTTTTTTCTGACATTCCCGGGTCAGCTCCGGGGCACTGATCCAGGAATGCAGCGGAATTCCGGATGCATTTTTTATCGACATTCCCGGATGGGCGCCAGTGCGCGGATCCGGGAACGCCGCGGAATTCCGGACGCATGTTTTTTTACATGTTTTTTTACATTCCCGGGTCGGTGCCATGGCTCCGATCCGGGAATGCCGCGGACTTCCAGATGCATTTTTTCCGACATTCCCGGGTCAGCGCCGGGGCGCCGTTCCGGGATTGCTGCGCAATTCCGGACTCATTTTTTCCCCGACATTCCCGGGGCGGCACCGGGGCCCCGTTCGGGGAATGCCGCAGAATTCCGGACGCATTTTTTCCCTGACATTCCTGGGGCGGAGCCGGGGCCCCGATCCGGGAATGCCGCTGAATTCCGGATGCATTCTTTTCCCGACATTCCTGGGTCGGCGCCGGGGCCCTGATCCGGGAGCCCCGCGGAATTCCGGATGCATTTTTTTCCCGACATTCCCGGCTCGGCGCCGGGGCCCCGACCCGGGAACGCCGCGCAATTCCGGACGCCTTTTTTTTTCGACGTTCCCGGCTCGGCGCCGGGGCCCCGACCCGGGAACGCCGCGCAATTCCGGACGCATTTTTTTCCGACGTTCCCGGTTTGGCGCCGGGACCCCGACCCAGGAACGCCGCACAATTCCGGATGCATTTTTTTCGACGTTCCCGGCTCGGCACCCGGGCCCTGACCCGGGAATGCAGCACAATTCTGGACGCATTTTTTTCCGACTTTCCCGGCTCGGCGCCAGGGCCCCGACCCGGGATCGCCGCGCAATTCCAGACGCATTTTTTTCCAACGTTCCCGGCTCGGCGCTGGGGCCCCGATCCGGGAACGCCGCACTCCAGACGCATTTTCCAACGTTCCGGCTCGGCGCCAGGGCCCCGATCCGGGAACGCCATGAATTCGGACGATTTTTCCCGAAATTTCCGGATAATGCTAAAATCCGTGGTAAGGAATTTTTTAAGTACAACAGAACTATTATTGTGCATGTGAAATTAAAATCCATTTTATCTAAAGAATATGAGATGTTGAGGACTTCAACAAACAATTTGTAGTAACATATTTCTTACAGACAAAGCTTATTAACTACAGAACCGCTGGATGTGCATCATACTTTTGATATAAAATGCCCCACTTTACATAAACTCCTTTTCGTCTACCTATCATATTCCTTTTATTGAAAGCTTAGAAAAGAGCGTTCTAGCATTACATACAACATTTCATTTAAACAAAGCTTTATAGCAGTAGACTCAATTATATGCATGCTTTTGCTGAACTTTTCATATTCTTTGTATACAAAGCTTTTAATCTTAGAATATGCAGAACAGCCTCTATAGGAAAAACACGATCATGTTTCTATTGTATATTCATGTTGTGTTATGTTGAAGTCAAGGAGTTTCTCTGGACTATATATGATGCCAAAAAAAAATTGAAAATGAAGAATATGGTAAGGAGAGCCGAATCTTGCACATCGTACGTATATGTAGTTGAAAAGCTTTATATAGTAGATGTGTTTGTTGTATGTAAAGCTAAAATCCTTTGTAAGGAATTTCTTAAGTACAGCAGAACTATGCCTCTTGTTCTGGTGTATGTGAAGTTAAAATCCTTTTCATATAAAGAATCAGAAAAGCTGTTCAACAAACAATTTGTACTTATATTTCTTATAAAGCTTAACCACATGACCACTGGATGTGCATCATTTCTCTCATCATAATTTTGATATAAAATGCCTTTTAGAGAAACTCCTTGTCTACATATATTCCTTATATTGAAAGCAGAAAGAAAAGTTATAGCATTACATACAATTTATAGTTACTTAAATTTCTTAGAGATAGCTTATTAACTGCATAAAATATGTGGATCATTTCTCTCATCATGATACAAAATTCCTTTTAACTTTACATAGAAACTCCTTGCCTTCTAACGTGACATGCATTACCAATCTTTTTAAGATTACATAAACCAGAATCAATTCTTGTCATATTTCTATTAAACAAAGCATTTTAGCTGTAGATTCAAATTATATGGATCCTTTTGCTGAACTTTTCATATTCTTTGTATATAAAGCTTTTAAACTTAAAATATGCTTTAGAACAACTCATATATGAAAACCACAAGGTGTTTCTACTGTAAAAATCTTCTAAAAAACTTTTGTATATAAGAAATGTTGTTGAAGATAACGAGTTTCTCTGGACTATATCTGTGAAAAACCATTGAATATGAAGAATATGATGAGAGCCATGATGCACATAGTATGTATATAGCTAAAAAGCTTTATAAAAAAGATGTGTTTGTATGAAGGCAAAGAGTTTCTCTGGACCATATATGATGCCAAAAGACAGAGAATATGAAGAATATGGTAAGGAAAGCCTAGATACACATAGTATGTATGTATGTATGTATGTATGTATGTATGTATGTATGTATGTATGTATGTATGTATGTGTGTGTGTGTGTGTGTGTGTGTGTGTGTGTGTGTATGTATGTATGTATGTATGTATGTATGTATGTATGTATGTATATATGTATATTAAATGCCTAACCTTCCATGAAGAGAAACTCCTTGTCCTCTACATATTATATTCCTTATATTGAAAGCTTAGAAAAGAGCATTCTAGCATTCTACCTTATTTAAATTAAACATTCTACCTTATTTCAATTAAATAATTTTAGCAGTAAAATTATATGCATAAATTTTCATATTCTTTATATACAAAGCTTTTAAGCAGAATATGTCTCAGAACTACTATGAAAAATACAAGGTTGTACTGTATATTCTGTTAAAAACCTTTTGTATATGAATATGTTATGTTGAAGCCAAAGAATTTCTCTGGACTATATATGATGCCAAAAACTATAGAATATGAAGAATATTGTAAGGAGAGCCAAATAATGCACATAGTATGCATATATATGAAAAGATTTATAAAAAAGATGTGTTTGTTGTATGTACATCCTAAAATTGAGCAGTTCGAAAAACAATTTGTAGTTATATTTCTTATAAAAGCATTAACTACAGAACATCTGCATGTGCATCATTCTCATACTCTTGATATAAAACGTCTTTTACATAGAGAAACTCCTCTACATATCATATTCCTTATATTGAAAGCTTAGAAAGAAAGAATTATAGCATTACATACAACAAAAAATTATAGTCTAATATTTCTAATAGATAGCTTATTAACTGCATAAAATATGTGCATCATTTCTCTCATCATACTCTTGATATAAAATTCCTTTTAACTTTACATAGAAACTCCTTGTCTTCTGTGACATGCATCCGTCTCCAGATTTCAAATTACCAATCTTTTTAAGATTAAATAACCCAGAATTAATTCTTATCTAGTTGTCATATTTAAACAAAGCATTTTAGCTGTATTCAAATTATATAGATCATTTTATACAAAGCTTTTAATATGCGTCAGAACAACTCCTATATGAAAAACACAAGGTGTTTTTACTGTAAAAACCTTCTAAAAACCGTTTGTATATAAGAAATATGTTGTTGAGGAATTTCTCTGGACAATGCGAAAAAACATTGAATATGAAGAATATGATGAGAGCCGTGATGCACATAAAATGTATATAGCTAAAAAGCTTTATAAAAAAGATGTTTGTATGTAAATCTAAAATCCTTTTTAAGGAATGTTTTTATAGCAGAACTATGCATCTTCTTGTGCATGTGAAAAAATCCTGTTTATCTAAAGAATATGAAAAGGAGCAGCAACAATTTGTAGTTACTTATATTTCTTATATAAGCTTATTTACAGAAACTTGATGTGCATCATTTCCCTCATCATACTCGATATAAAATTCCTTTTATCCTATTATATTTCTTTGATATTTCTATTAAACAATGCCTTTTAGCAGTAGACTCTAACAATATGCATCCTTTTCATATTCTTTATATACAAAGCTTTTAAACATGCTTCAGAACAGCTCCTTATGAAAAATACGACAAGGTGTTTATACTGTATATTCTGTTTAAAATCTTTAGTATATAAGGAATATATGTTGAAGACAAGGAGTTTCTCTGGTCTATATGTGATGCAAAAAAAATTGAATATGAAGAATATGATAAACAGCCGAATCATGCACATAGTCTGTATATAGTTAAAAGGTTTATGTAGATGACAAGCGAAAGTCCTTTGTTTATAAGGAATTTGTTAAGTACTGCAGAACTATGCATCGTTGTGGTGTATGTGAAGTTAAAATCCTTTTTACATAAAGAATATGAAATGTAAAGCCGTTCAAAATACAATTTGTAGGTTCCTGATATTTCTTATAGACAAAACATTAACTAGAGAACCACTGGATGTGCATCATTGCTATCATACTTTTGATATAAAATGCCTTTTACATAAACGCCTTGTCCTCTACATATACAAAACTTTTAGAATATGCTTCAGAACAACTATATGAAAAATAGAAGGCGTTTCTACTGTAAATTTGTTAAAAACCTTTTGTATATAAGGAATATGTTGAAGGCAAAGAGTTTCTCTGGACCATATATGATGCCAAAAGCCAGAGAATATGAAGACTATGGTAAGGAAAGCCTAGATGAACATAATATGTATGTATGTATGTATGTATGTATGTATGTATGTATGTATGTATGTATGTATGTATGTATGTATGTATGTATGTATGTATGTTTGTTTGTGTGTGTGTGTGTGTGTGTGTGTGTGTGTATGTATGTATGTATGTATGTATGTATATTAAATGCCTAACCTTCCATGAAG
>JAPFRF010000458.1:5000-27500 GCA_029282475.1 Phrynocephalus forsythii | reverse complement strand
GTATGTATGTATGTATGTATGTATGTATGTATGTATGTATGTATGTATGTATGTATGTATGTATGTATGTATGTATGTATGTATGTATGTATGTATGTATGTATGTATGTATGTATGTATGTATATTAAATGCCTAACCTTCCATGAAGAGAAACTCCTTGTCTTCTACATATTATATTCCTTATATTGAAAGCTTAGAAAAGAGCATTCTATTCTACCTTATTTCAATTAAACAAATCTATATAGCAGTAAAATTATATGCATAACTTTTCATATTCTTTTTATACAAAGCTTTTAAGCAGAATATGCATCAGAACTACTATGAAAAATACAAGGTTGTACTGTATATTCTGTTAAAAACCTTTTGTATATGAATATGTTATGTTGAAGCCAAAGAATTTCTCTGGACTATATATGATGCCAAAAACCATAGAATATGAAGACTATGGTAAGGAAAGCCTAGATGCACATAATATGTATGTATGTATGTATGTATGTATGTATGTATGTATGTATGTATGTATGTATGTATGTATGTATGTATGTATGTATGTATGTATGTATGTATGTATGTATGTATGTGTGTGTGTATGTGTGTATGTATGTATGTATGTATGTATGTATGTATGTATGTATGTATGTATGTATGTATGTATGTATGTATGTATGTATGTATTTTATGTATGTATGTATGCATGCAAGCATGTATGTATGTCAGTATATTCTATGTATGTATGTATGTATGTATGTATGTATGTATGTATGTATGTATGTATGTGTGTCTGTGTGTGTGTGTGTGTGTGTATGTGTGTGTGTATGTATGTATGTATGTATGTATGTTTGTATGTGTGTGTGTATGTGTGTGTGTGTGTGTGTATGTATGTATGTATGTATGTATGTATGTATGTATGTATGTATGTATGTATGTATGTATGTATGTATGTATGTATGTATGTATGTATGTATGTATGTATGTATGTATGTATGTATATTAAATGCCTAACCTTCCCTGAAGAGAAACTCCTTGTCTTCTACATATTATATTCCTTATATTGAAAGCTTAGAAAAGAGCATTCTATTCTACCTTATTTCAATTAAACAAATCTATATAGCAGTAAAATTATATGCATAACTTTTCATATTCTTTTTATACAAAGCTTTTAAGCAGAATATGCATCAGAACTACTATGAAAAATACAAGGTTGTACTGTATATTCTGTTAAAAACCTTTTGTATATGAATATGTTATGTTGAAGCCAAAGAATTTCTCTGGACTATATATGATGCCAAAAACCATAGAATATGAAGACTATGGTAAGGAAAGCCTAGATGCACATAATATGTATGTATGTATGTATGTATGTATGTATGTATGTATGTATGTATGTATGTATGTATGTATGTATGTATGTATGTATGTATGTATGTATGTATGTATGTATGTATGTATGTAAGAATATGCATCAGAACTACGATGAAAAATACAAGGTTGTACTGTATATTCTGGCTTCCCCGCGTTTCCTAGTGAGGCGCTGGGGAGGATTTGCCGGCTGTCAGTAGGCAGGCGGTGGTTGGGCTGCGCGCAGGTTGCGTTGTTTACGCTGACTGCGTGGCCATATAAAGGATGGCCGCGCCCACTCCACCGCCTGCCAGCTCAGTCGACGGATCCGATCTGGGAGGACGAGGGGCGCGTCACGGGAGCAACGTTTGGCTAGGAAAAATCTTTTTCTGTTTAATTGTCTTGGGAAGGGACGGGGGAGGGGGAGAGGTATCCCTGCCAAGCTCGGTAGCTTGCAGGGAGGTGAGGAGGGTGGGAAAGGCACCCGGAATAGCAGGATCCCACCACGCCGAGCTCCTACCTTATTCGCCCGATCTCCAGCTGTCGGGCGGGCGGCTCCGCGGCTGCGGGCAAATCCCCGCGCCGGGCCGGCGGCGCGCGCCTGCGCACTTCCTCGCCTCTTTTGGAGGCTTTTGTTCTTGTGGTGGTGGGGAATTGCGGGGAGGACAGGGGCTTGCCACGGAGGTTTAGGGCTGGGCATTAGGCACCTTGGCAGCAGAGCGCAAGCCCCAGACGCTACCACCCGTACCACCTCGGCCCTCTGACGGCCGCCATTTTGAGTGGGCATCAAATTATCCGAACCCATCCAGACCTTGGGTGGGCCATCCACTCCTCCCCTGGCACTACTTAATAACCCAGTCAGGGCCCGTGCGGCGGGGCACAGTATTTTGGGCCCCTCACCACCCACGCACCCATTTGGGCTTGCAGATTGAGGGAGGGTGGACAGCACTGCCATTTTTCGGCGGCCATTTTGTTTTTGTGGCCTACTCACTGGTGATACCGGTGGTAACCTTATATCTGGAGCCATCTGCCCCTGGATGATCTTATTTTATTCTGTACGGGGCAGGGTATAAGGATTAGTCCCCTGCCAGCCCAAGTTAATCTTAATTTTGCATTTTGAGCCGTTTGGTCACTCGCGGGGGTGGTACTGCCATCAACCGCGGCCATTTTGCGTGGCCTCTTCGTGGATTGTCTAGGCCCAGGCGTCAAAGCATATCGGGCGCCATCCAACCCTGGTCGGTCTCAATTCCCGTCAGGCCTTGTGGTATTTAATCGGTGGGACCATTATATTCTCATAAACAGTCAATTTAAAAAAATCTGATTTGTTAATATGGCACCTAAGAAGGGACCTAGCAAGGGGAAGGGGAAGGCCCCCGCAAAAAAGAGGTCATTGCCACAACCTACCACTGAGTCACCATCATCATCTGATGATGAGTGGCCTCGTTTAGCAGCAGCTTGGAAAAAATTGTCTCGCTTGGAGCGAGATAATGCAAAAAAGCGAGGGATGGCAGCATCATATGGGGGCAGCCAGACGCCTGGGGAAGGACAAGGCCAGAAGACTTCGGCCTTAAAACTTGTGACCGATTTAATGTGGTCTCGTATTTCGTCTCTAGAGGCGGCTATGGCTGGACCTTCTTGTCAGGCCGCAGCGCCCTCTCTTCACAGGACTTCAGATGAAGCTACGCCTGTTCAGGAACCCTCGACGTCCCATCGGCTGATGGAGCTTGCAGCGCTACCTGATACATCACTAGCAGCCGCAGAAGAGGTGCAACAGCACGCCATCGATTTATCCTCTGCCACGGGATCCATGGCGCCGCTTAGGGGAGCGCCTTCAACCCGTACCGAGTGGGGTGAGTCATCTTCGCACTATGACACTACACCCCGGTGAGTCACTTGGCCTTGGCCCAATAGCACTCCGACCACTAGAACACAGGCGGAAGCCCCATTTCCGGCACAACCAGCCTCGTTGGTATGCCGGCCGCTCGGGGACCACCCTCTCATGGCTAGAGCTGAGGCGGCAGCCCAAACGGAACCGATATTGGACTTATCGGTTCCCTCTCTAGCCGGAAAACAGGGGGGTACAGAATCCCAGTCGCCGCCCCAGACGACCCCAGCACCAGCCAAAGATGCTGAGACCCTCAAACCGGGGATTGGTGAGCTGCCCGAGGGGGATGAGTCTTTGCCACTGGGGGATCACTTGTCCGAGGCCATGGTGGAGAAAATAGCCGCTGGCAAGTATATTGACATTTTTGACTTGTTAAATAGGGAAATCGATGTGAAAGACTTTGAAAAACTTGATGATAAAGAAAAGGAACGGATCCGGAAACGTAAGCCGGACCGCTCTTGGAATAACTGGCTGAATGCCTTCGTTATCTACGCTGGCATCTATGCAAAAGCAAACCCTCAAAAAGGCGCTGATTTATGGCATTACCTGGACCTGATTATTAGGGCGCGTCTAGATTTTCCCTCCATGGCCTGGCTCATGTATGATGAGGGGTTTCGCCGGAGGATAGCCAAGGACCCGACTCTGCGATGGGATAGACCTCACAGTTACCTTTGGCTCAGGGTAATCGGGTCTAATAGGGCCAACGACCGGTTCGATAGTGGCCACCCCGTTTTGCGGTCTGGCGCCCCAGGAAATCCCCGCACTTCCGCGGGCCAGCCTGTTCAACCATGGCTGGTTTGTTTCGATTACAACAGCCGGGGATCCTGTGGGCGCCGACAATGCAAATTTCGGCATATCTGCTCCACCTGTGGGGCTAACCACCCGGCTTCCTCTTGCTCCCGGGGCAGACCCGGGGGCGAGGGTGGCCGGGAGCAGGGTGGGAGGCGCAATCAAGCTGGCCCCAATACGTCCACAAAAGGGACCTAGTCCGATCCGGATCACGACGCTGAGGGCGTGGCTACGTAGCTACCCCTCACGAGTAGATGCACGTTATCTTGCCGATGGTTTTCAGTATGGTTTTCGAATCCCTGCCTTGGGCGAAAGGCGGCCATATATGGCCCCTAACCTCAAATCTGTTAAAGGTATGGAGGATATAGTCAGGCAAAAAATTGCGACTGAAATCGCGGCTGGCCGAGTTCTGGGTCCTTTCCCGCAGCCACCCACTCCTAATTTCCGGGTATCCCCATTAGGCGTGGTGCCCAAAAAAGCACCTGGGGAATATCGACTGATTCATCACCTCTCGTACCCGGCTGGAGACTCGGTTAACGACAGTATTCCTCAGGAACTTGCTTCAGTACATTACACGTCTTTTGATGAGGCAGTTAGGATGGTGCGTGGTTGCGGGATTGGGGCAGAGATGGGAAAGTGCGATGTGAAGTCGGCTTTCCGATTACTGCCCGTGCACCCGGATGATTGCGAGCTATTGGGCTTCGCATTCGACGGGGCATTCTATATGGACCGAGCCATGCCTTTCGGTTGTTCCATTTCCTGTGCTGCATTTGAACGTTTTAGTACTTTTATCGAATGGGCATTCCGGCAACGAACGCGGGATGCCCATGTCATTCATTACCTCGATGATTTTTTGTTTGCAGGTGTAGCAGGCACCGGACGGTGTGCTCACCTTATGACTTCTTTTACAAATATGGCAGCTGAACTTGGCCTCCCCCTGGCCAATGATAAAACGGAAGGCCCGGCCACGGTATTGACATTTTTAGGTATCGAATTGGATACTGTAGCTCAAACCTGCCGCCTACCCCCTCAAAAATTGCAAGACATTTTCCGGCGCATCACACTGATTCGGTCACGCACTAAAGTCACCCTGCGGGAATTACAGCAGTTAATCGGTCATCTAAATTTCGCCTGTAGGGTGGTTGCCCCGGGGCGGCCATTCTTGCGTAGGCTCTGTGATGCTACTGCGGGCTTACGTAGCCCGCACCACAGGCGCAGACTCTCTGCGGATATCAAGGAGGATCTTGACCTCTGGATTCAGTTTTTATCCAAGTTCAACGGTGTGTGTTTTTGGCGCGCCGAGACGGTCGCCGCTACTGACTTGCAGGTTCAGACCGATGCGTCCGGATCGCTGGGCTTTGGGATATTTTTCAGGGGTCGTTGGTGTGCCGGTTTATGGCCACAGGAATGGCATCAAGCAGGATTGACTAGGGACCTCACCTTCTTAGAGTTGTTCCCCATCGTCGGAGCACTCTATCTCTGGGCTGACCTATGGGCGGACACCGCAGTTAAATTTCATTGCGATAACATTGCTGTGGTTCACATTATCAACAGCTTAACGTCTAAATCCAAGAGGGTGATGCGCTTGGTACGGGCGCTGACACTCCGTTGCTTGCAATTCAATATTCTTTTTCGTGGGTATCATGTCCCTGGTGTGCAGAACGACCTGGCTGACGCTCTGTCCCGCCAACAGATGGAGCGGTTCAGAGCGCTAGCCCCCCACGCTATGGTGGACCCCGACCGGCTCCCGGCAGAGGTATGGAGGCTTGGCGGGTAGAGGCCAATAGGGCTATGGGATTGGCCTTAGCGCCCAGCACTCGTCGGGTATATTCCGCCGCCTGTGCGGAGTATGCGCGATTTTGTGCTCGGGAGGGGTACTCCAGACTCTGGCCGGCTACTGCAGACCAATTGGTGCAGTTTGCCGTACATTTGCATTTTAAGGGATTGGCCCCTCGCACCATCCAAGGAAAGATGTCAGCCCTTTACTATTATGCTAAAGTGCAGGGCCTGGGGATCCCGGACTGCCAGTTTCGAATAGCCAAGATGGTAGAGGGATGGTCGAGGGAACGGGGCAAGTCACGTGACACCAGAGCACCCATTTCCCCAACGATGTTGGTGAGGCTGACCCAGGCCTGGCCGCAGGTTTGCCTCGATAGGTTTGAGGTCCAACTGTTCCATGCTGCTGCCATGGTAGCTTTCTTCGCTGCTTTGCGCATCAGCGAACTGGTAGCCTTCTCCAAAACCGATGATTCGGCCACAGCTCTTTTGTGGTCCGACATGATCCTTGACAACGATCAGGTTTTTCTGCATATCCGCAGGTCTAAGACGGATCAGCAGGGCCGGGGCTGCAAGATACACCTGCGTAGGTGTTCTGTGCCACAAATTTGCCCCATTTTAGCCCTACAAAATTATGCCCGATGGTTTGGTATGCAACAAGGTTATTTGTTCCAACATAGAGACGGGTCACCATTGACCCGTTATCAATTTTGGAACGTTTCGCTGAAGGCTCTCCAGGTCGCTGGCGTCCCGCCTCTGCGCTTCGGTACGCATTCCTTTCGCATTGGCGCCGCTTCTACGGCTGCTGCTTTAGGCGTTGGACCAGAAGGGATCCAGCGGATAGGGCGGTGGAGGTCTGATCGGTATAAGGCCTATGTTCGTCCACTAACGGACCCGTAAGTCGGGCCAGTTGTTTTTCCTTTTCTGTTGCAGGTTCGGCCGGAGGTCAGCGGACTCGGATATTCATCTATGGCCACAGTTTTGTTTACTGGGCCGCCAAGTTCGCCGTTAAATCTGGACGTGGCCGCGATCTCGGCCTGGGGCGAGTGGCCGACTTGGTTTGGAAGGGGAGAAGGGGCATGTGCTGGAATGCTTTCTTAGCTACGGCACTTAACGAGCCGCCTGACCCCTTGCCTTCCATTGTAGTAATTCATTTGGGAGGCAACGACTTGACCCGGATATCGGGCAAGTCTTTAATCCTCAAGGTCAAGGATGACCTGAGGGCTTTTAGAAACCAGCGGCCTAATACTCGCATTGTTTGGTCTGCGATTATTCCCAGATTGGTGTGGGGAGCGCGACATCACCCACAAAAAATGCACAAAGCCCGTAAGGGCGTTAACAGGGAAATCACACGTTTCATTAGGGCGGAGATGGGCTCCGTAATTTGGCACCTGGAGATTACGGCCCGTGACCTGAGTTTATTTCGACCCGATGGGGTCCACCTATCCGATAAGGGCCTGGCGATCTTTCTCCGGGACATCCGGGAGGGTCTGTCTGCCGAGTTGTGCGGCTTGATGGGGTAAGAGACAGCGGTGCGTCTCTTAGTGGCGGGTAGCGCAATATAATATCGACCATCAGATTCATATTCAAACAAATTGTTTCAAGGTCCTCGGCAGTCCTATTGTAATAAATTAAATTAGGTAGCAGATAGGGATGAAGTAATAACAACCCCAACACCATAAAGAGGACTGCCAAAAAATTGGTCACAGGGGGATGCCCAAAGTTACTCTGGCATCCCCCTGGCGGCATATATAATTGGCTGCAATAAATTCATTTCAGCAGTGGACCTGAAACATCCAATCACTTCTCCTTGTTGCGCTACTCGACAGACCCTCCTATGAACTTAATGTTCAGTTAATAAAGTTAATAACCTGTTCCTGTTGTTAATAAATTGTGGCCCTGTTTTAACCAAGCCAAAACGTGTGTCGCCTCATTATTACTGACTAGCACGGCAATGGCTTCCCCGCGTCTCCTAGTGAGGCGCTGGGGAGGATTTGCCGGCTGTCAGTAGGCAGGCGGTGGTTGGGCTGCGCAGGTGGCGTGGTTTACGCTGACTGCGTGGCCATATAAACGATAGCCGCGCCCACTCCACCGCTTGCCAGCTCAGTTGACGGATCCCCCGCCCGCCCTCCACTAATTTTATGTGATGGTGATGCTTTGCTGGTCGCCCGGGGCCGGATGGGAATTTTTGACTGCTACTCTGATTGGCCGTGAGTAGCAGTGTGTTTCGCCCATCCCACAAGACACATGTGGAGTCGGGTTTCTAATCAACATCGGTCACAATTTGGCGGGTAGCGCAACATAACATCGACCATCAGATTCATATTCAAACAAATTGTTTCAAGGTCCTCGGCAGTCCTATTGTAATAAATTAAATTAGGTAGCAGATAGGGATCAAGTAATAACAACCCCAACACCATAAAGAGGACTGCCAAGAGATTGGTAACAGGGGATGCCCAAAGTTACTCTGGCATCCTCCTGGCGGCATATATAACTGGCTGCAATAAATTCATTTCAGCAGTGGACCTGAAACATCCAATCCCTTCTCCTTGTTGCGCTACTCGACAGACCCTCCTACGAACTTAATGTTCAGTTAATAAAGTTAATAACCTGTTCTTGTTGTTAATAAATTGTGGCCCTGTTTTAACCAAGCCAAAACGTGTGTCGCCTAATTATTACTGACTAGCACGGCAATGTTAAAAACCTTTTGTATATGAATATATGTTGAAACGAAAGAATTTCTCTGGACTATATATGATGCCAAAAACCATAGAATATGAAGACTATGGTAAGGAAAGCCTAGATGCACATAATATGTATGTATGTATGTATGTGTGTATGTGTGTATGTATGTATGTATGTATGTATGTATGTATGTATGTATGTATGTATGCATGCATGCATGCATGTATGTATGTATGTATGTATGTATGTATGTATGTATGTAAGTACGTATGTATGTATATTAAATATTAAATGCGTAACCTTCCATGAAGAGAAACAAAAATACAAGGTTGTACTGTATATTCTGGCTTCCCGCGTTTCCCTAGTGAGGCGCTGGGGAGGATTTGCCGGGCTGTCAGTAGGCAGGCGGTGGTTGGGCTGCGCAGGTTGCGTTGTTTACGCTGACTGCGTGGCCATATAAAGATGGCCGCGCCCACTCCACCGCCTGCCAGCTCAGTCGACGGATCCGATCTGGGAGGACGAGGACGCGTCACGGGAGCAACGTTTGGCTAGGAAAAATCTTTTTCTGTTTAATTGTCTTGGGAAGGGACGGGAAGGGGAGAGGTATCCCTGCCAAGCTCGGTAGCTTGCAGGGAGGTGAGGGAGGGTGGGAAAGGCCCGGAATCGCAGGATCCCATCACCGAGCTCCTACCTTATCCGCCCGATCTCCAGCTGACGGGCGGGCGGCTCCGCTGCTGCGGGCAAATCCCCGCGCCGGGGCCGGCGGCGCGCGCACGCACTTCCTCGCCTCTTTTGGAGGCTTTTGTTCTTGTGGTGGTGGGGAATTGCGAGGAGGATAGGGGCTTGCTGCGCAGGCTTAGGGCTGGGTAGTAGGCACCTTGGCAGCGGAGTGCAAGCCCGGGACGCTTCCACCTGTACCACCTTGGCCCTCTGACGGCCGCCATTTTGAGTGGGCGTCAAATTATCCGAACCCATCCAGACCTTGGGTGGGCCACCCACTCCTCCCCTGGCACTACTTAATAACCCCGTCAGGTCCCGTGCGGCGGGGCACAGCATTTTGGATCCCTCGCCTTCCACGCACCCATTTAGGCTTGCTGATTGAGGGAGGGTGGACAGCACCACCATTTTTCGGCGGCCATTTTGTTTTGTGCCCTACCCACCGGTGATAGCTGGGAACCTTATATCTGGGGACATCTGCCTCTGGACGATCTTATTTTACGCCGTACGGGGCAGGGTGTCAGGATTAGTCCCCTGCCAGCCTAATTTGATATTAATTTGCCCTTTTGTGCCGTTTGGCCACTCGCGGGGGTGGTACTGCCATCAGCCGCGGCCATTTTGGGAAGCCTCTTGGTTGATTGTCTAGGCTCGGGCGAGAAAGCACATCGGGCGCCATCCACCCCTGGTCGGTCTCAATTCCCGGCATGCCTTGTGGTATTTAATCAGTGGGACCGTTATATTCTCGTAAACAGTCTATTAAAAATAAATAAATACATAAATAAATAAATAATAATAATAATACAATTCTGATTTGTAATTATGGCACCTAAGAAGGGACCTAACAAGGGGAAGGGGAAGGCCCCCGCAAAAAAGAGGCCGTTGCCACAACCTACCACCGAGTCACCATCATCATCTGATGATGAGTGGCCTCGTTTAGCGGCAGCCTGGAAAAAATTGTCTCGCTTGGAGCGAGATAATGCAAAAAAGCGAGGGATGGCAGCATCATATGGGGGTGGCCAGACGCCTGGGGAAGGACAAGGCCAGAAGACTTCGGCCTTAAAACTTGTGACCGATTTAATGTGGTCCCGTATTTCGTCCCTAGAGGCGGCTATGGCTGGACCTTCTTGTCAGGCCGCAGCGCCCTCTCTCCACAGGACTCCGGACGAAGCTACACCTGTTCAGGAACCCCCGACCCCCCATCGGCAGATGGAGCTTCCAGCGCTTCCTGAGACATCACTGGCAGCCACAGAGGAGGTGCAACAGCATGCCATCGATTTATCCTCCGCCACAGGATCCATGGCGCCGCTTAGGGGAGCGCCTTCAACCCGTACCGAGTGGGGTGAGTCATCTTCGCACTATAACACTACACCCTGGCGAATCACTTGGCCTTGGCCTAATAGCACTCCGACCACTAGAACACAGGCGGAAGCCCCATTCCCGGCACAACTAGCCTCGGCGGTATGCCGGCCGCTCGGGGCCCATCCGCTCATGGCTAGAGCCGAGGCGGCAGCCCAAACAGAACCGATATTGGACTTATCGGTTACCTCACTAGCCGGAAAACGGGGGGGGGGGTGTAGACACTCAGTCGCCGCCCCAAACAACCCCAGCACCAGCCAAGGACGCTGAGACCCTTAAACCGGGGATTGGTGAGCTGCCCGAGGGGGACGAGTCTTTGCCACTGGGGGATCACTTGTCCGAGGCCATGGTCGAGAAAATAGCCGCTGGCAAGTATATCAACATTTTCGACTTGTTAAATAGGGAAATTGATGTGAAAGATTTTGAAAAACTAGATGATAAAGAAAAGGAACGGATCCGGAAACGTAAGCCGGACCGCTCTTGGAATAATTGGTTGAATGCCTTCGTGATCTACGCTGGCATCTATGCAAAAGCAAATCCCCAAAAAGGCGCTGATTTATGGCATTACCTGGACCTGATTATCAGGGCACGTCTAGATTTTCCCTCCATGGCCTGGCTCATGTATGATGAGGGGTTTCGCCGGAGGATAGCCAAGGACCCGGCACTGCGATGGGATAGACCTCACAGTTACCTTTGGCTCAGGGTAATCGGGTCCAATAGGGCCAACGACCGATTCGACAGTGGCCACCCCGTTTTGCGGTCGGGCACCCCAGGAAATCCCCACGCTTCCGCGGGCCAGCCTGTTCAACCACGGCTGGTTTGTTTCGATTACAACAGCCGGGGATCCTGTGGGCGTCGACAATGCAAATTTCGGCATATCTGCTCCACCTGTGGGGCTAACCACCCGGCTTCCTCTTGCCCCCGGGGCAGACCCGGGGGTGACGGTGGCCGGGAGCAGGGTGGGAGGCGCAATCAAGCTGGCTCCAATACATCCACAAAAGGGACCTAGTCCGATCAGGATAACGACGCTGAGGGCGTGGCTACGTAGCTACTCCTCACGAGTAGATGCACGTTATATTGCCGATGGTTTTCAGTATGGTTTTCGAATCCCTGCATTGGGGGAAAGGCGGCCATATATGGCCCCCAACCTCAAATCTGTTAAAGGTATGGAGGATATAGTCAGGCAAAAAATTGCGACCGAAATCGCGGCTGGCCAAGTTCTGGGTCCTTTCTCGCAGCCACCCACTCCTAATTTCCGGGTATCCCCGTTAGGCGTGGTGCCCAAAAAAGCACCTGGGGAATATCGACTGATTCATCACCTCTCGTACCCGGCTGGAGATTCGGTTAACGACAGTATCCCTCAGGAACTGGCTTCAGTCCATTATACGTCTTTCGATGAGGCAATTAGGATGGTGCGTGGTTGCGGGATTGGGGCGGAGATGGGAAAGTGCGATGTGAAGTCGGCTTTCCGATTACTGCCCGTGCACCCGGATGATTGCGAGCTATTGGGCTTCGCATTCGACGGGGCATTCTATATGGACCGAGCCATGCCTTTCGGTTGTTCCATTTCCTGTGCTGCATTTGAACGTTTTAGCACTTTTGTTGAATGGGCATTCCGGCAACAAACGCGGGATGCCCATGTCATTCATTACCTCGATGATTTTTTGTTTGCAGGTGTAGCAGGCACCGGACGGTGCGCTCACCTTATGACTTCTTTTACAAATATGGCAACTGAGCTTGGCCTGCCCCTGGCCAAGGATAAAACGGAAGGCCCGGCCACGGTATTGACATTTTTAGGTATCGAATTGGACACCGTAGCTCAAACCTGCCGCCTACCCCCTCAAAAATTGTAAGACATTCTTCGGCGCATCACACTGATTCGGGCCCGCACTAAGGTCACCCTGCGGGAATTACAGCAGTTGATCGGTCATCTAAATTTCGCCTGTAGAGTGGTTGCCCCGGGGCGACCATTCTTGCGTAGGCTTTGTGATGCTACCGCGGGCTTACGTAGCCCGCACCACAGGCGCAGACTCTCTGCGGATATCAAGGAGGATCTCGACCTCTGGATTCAGTTTTTATCCAAGTTCAACGGCGTGTGTTTTTGGTGCGCTGAGACGGTCGCCGCTACCGATTTGCAGGTCCAGACCGATGCGTCCGGATCACTGGGCTTTGGGATATTTTTCAGGGGCCGTTGGTGTGCCGGTTTATGGCCACAGGAATGGCATCAAGCAGGATTGACTAGGGACCTCACCTTCTTGGAGTTGTTCCCCATCGTCGGAGCACTCTATCTCTGGGCCGACCTATGGGCGAACACTGCAGTTAAATTTCATTGCGATAACAGTGCTGTGGTTCACATTATCAACAGCTTAACGTCTAAATCCAAGAGGGTGATGCGCCTCGTACGGGCGCTGACACTTCGTTGCTTGCAATTCAATATTCTTTTTCGTGCGTATCATGTCCCTGGTGTGCAGAACGACCTGGCTGACGCTCTGTCCCGCCAACAGATGGAGCGGTTCAGAGCGCTTGCCCCCCACGCTATGGTGGACCCCGACCAGCTCCCGGCAGAGGTATGGAGGCTTGGCGGGTAGAGGCCAACAGGGCTATGGGATTGGCCTTAGCGCCCAGCACTCGTCGGGCGTATTCCGCCGCCTGTGCGGAGTATGCACGATTTTGTGCTGGGGAGGGGTACTCCAGACTTTGGCCAGCTACTGCAGACCAATTGGTGCAGTTTGCCGTACATTTGCATTTTAAGGTATTGGCTCCTCGCACCATCCAAGGAAAGATGTCCGCCCTTTATTATTATGCTAAAGCGCAGGGTCTGGGGATCCCGGACTGCCAGTTTCGAATAGCCAAGATGGTAGAGGGATGGTCGAGGGAACGGGGCAAGTCACGCGACACTAGAGCACCCATTTCCCCAACGATGTTGGTGAGGCTGACTCAGGCCTGGCCGCAGGTTTGCCTCGATAGGTTTGAGGTCCAACTGTTCCATGCTGCTGCCATGGTAGCTTTCTTCGCCGCTTTGCGCATCAGCGAACTGGTAGCCTTCTCCAAAACCGATGATTCGGCCACAGCTCTTTTGTGGTCCGACATGACCCTTGACAACGATCAGGTTTTTCTGCATATCCGCAGGTCTAAGACGGATCAGCAGGGCAGGGGCTGCAAGATACACCTGCGTAGGTGTTCCGTGCCTCAAATTTGCCCCATTTTAGCCCTACAAAATTATGCCCGATGGTTTGGTATGCGACAAGGTTATTTGTTCCAACATAGAGACGGGTCACCATTGACCCGTTATCAATTTTGGAACGTTTCGCTTAAGGCTCTCCAGGTCACTGGCGTCCCGCCTCTGCGCTTCGGTACGCATTCCTTTCGCATTGGCGCTGCTTCTACGGCTGCTGCCTTAGGCGTTGGACCGGAGGGGATTCAGCGGATAGGGCAGTGGAAGTCTGATCGGTATAAGGCCTATGATCGTTCACTAATGGACCCGTGAGTCGGGCCAGTTGTTTTTTCTTTTCTGTTGCAGGTTCGGCTGGAGGTCAGCGGACTCGGATATTCATCTATGGCCACAGTTTTGTTTACTGGGCCGCCAAGTTCGCCGTTAAATCTGGACGTGGCCGCGATCTCGGCCTGGGGCGAGTGGCCAACTTGGTTTGGAAGGGGAGAAGGGGCATGTGCTGGAATGCTTTCTTAGCTACGGCACTTAACGAGCCGCCTGACCCCTTGCCATCCATTGTAGTGATTCATTTGGGAGGCAACGACTTGACCCGGAGGTCGGGCAAGTCTTTAATCCTCAAGGTCATGGATGACCTGCGGGCTTTTAGAAACCAGCGGCCCAATACTCGCATTGTTTGGTCGGCGATTATTCCCAGATTGGTGTGGGGATCGCTACATCACCCACAAAAAATGCACAAAGCCCGTAAGGGCGTTAACAGGGAAATTGCACGTTTCATTAGGGCAGAGATGGGTTCCGTAATTTGGCACCCGGAGATTACGGCCCGTGACCTGAGTTTATTTCGACCCGATGGGGTCCACCTATCCGATAAGGGCCTGGCGATCTTTCTCCAGGACATTCGGGAGGGTCTGTCTGCCGAGTTATGCGGCTTGATGGGGTAAGAGACAGCGGTGCGTCTCTTAGTGGCGGGTAGCGCAACATAACATCGACCATCAGATTCATATTCAAACAAATTGTTTCAAGGTCCTCGGCAGTCCTATTGTAATAAATTAAATTAGGTAGCAGATAGGGATCAAGTAATAACAACCCCAACACCATAAAGAGGACTGCCAAGAGATTGGTAACAGGGGGATGCCCAAAGTTACTCTGGCATCCTCCTGGCGGCATATATAACTGGCTGCAATAAATTCATTTCAGCAGTGGACCTGAAACATCCAATCCCTTCTCCTTGTTGCGCTACTCGACAGACCCTCCTACGAACTTAATGTTCAGTTAATAAAGTTAATAACCTGTTCTTGTTGTTAATAAATTGTGGCCCTGTTTTAACCAAGCCAAAACGTGTGTCGCCTCATTATTACTGACTAGCACGGCAATGGCTTCCCCGCGTTTCCTAGTGAGGCGCTGGGGAGGATTTGCCGGCTGTCAGTAGGCAGGCGGTGGTTGGGCTGCGCAGGTTGCATTGTTTACGCTGACTGCGTGGCCATATAAAGGATGGCCGCGCCCACTCCACCGCCTGCCAGCTCAGTCGACGGATCCCCCGCCCGCCCTCCACTAATTTTATGTAATGGTGATGCTTTGCTGGTCGCTTCGGGGCCGGATGGGAATTTTTGACTGCTACTCTGATTGGCCGTGAGTAGCAGTGTGTTTTCGCCCATCCCACAAGACACATGTGGAGTCGGGTTTCTAATCAACATCGGTCACAATTTGGCGGGTAGCGCAACATAACATCGACCATCAGATTCATATTCAAACAAATTGTTTCAAGGTCCTCGGCAGTCCTATTGTAATAAATTAAATTAGGTAGCAGATAGGGATCAAGTAATAACAACCCCAACACCATAAAGAGGACTGCCAAGAGATTGGTAACAGGGGGATGCCCAAAGTTACTCTGGCATCCTCCTGGCGGCATATATAACTGGCTGCAATAAATTCATTTCAGCAGTGGACCTGAAACATCCAATCCCTTCTCCTTGTTGCGCTACTCGACAGACCCTCCTACGAACTTAATGTTCAGTTAATAAAGTTAATAACCTGTTCTTGTTGTTAATAAATTGTGGCCCTGTTTTAACCAAGCCAAAACGTGTGTCGCCTAATTATTACTGACTAGCACGGCAATGTTAAAAACCTTTTGAATATATATGAATATATGAAAAAGAAAGAATTTCTCTGGACTATATATGATGCCAAAACCATAGAATATGAAGACTATGGTAAGGAAAGCCTAGATGCACATAATATGTATGTATGTATGTATGTGTGTATGTGTGTATGTATGTATGTATGTATGTATGTATGTATGTATGTATGTATGTATGTATGTACGCATGCATGCATGCATGTATGTATGTATGTATGTATGTATGTATGTATGTATGTATGTATGTATGTAAGTACGTATGTATGTATGTATATTAAATGCGTAACCTTCCATGAAGAGAAACTCCTTGTCTTCTACATATTATATTCCTTATATTGAAAGCTTAGAAAAGAGCATTATAGCATTCTACCATATTTCAATTAAACAAATCTATATAGCAGTAAAATTATATGCCTAACTTTTCATATTCTTTTTATACAAAGCTTTTAAGCAGAATATGCATCAGACCTACAATGAAAAATACAAGGTTGTCATGTATATTCTGTTAAAAACCTTTTGTATATGAATATGTTATGTTGAATCCAAAGAATTTATCTGGACTATATATGATGCCAAAAACCATAGAATATGAAGACTATGGTAAGGAAAGCCTAGATGCACATAATATGTATGTATGTATGTATGTATGTATGTATGTATGTATGTATGTATGTATGTATGTATGTATGTATGTATGTGTGTGTGTGTGTATGTATGTATGTATGTATGTATGTATGTATGTATGTATGTATGTATGTATGTATGTATGTATGTGTGTGCGTGTATGAATGTATGTATGTATGTATGTATATTAAATGCCTAACCTTCCATGAAGAGAAACTCCTTGTCTTCTACATATTATATTCCTTATATTGAAAGCTTAGAAAAGAGCATTATAGCATTCTACCTTATTTCAATTAAACAAATCTATATAGCAGTAAAATTATATGCATAACTTTTCATATTCTTTTTATACAAAGCTTTTAAGCAGAATATGCATCAGAACTACTATGAAAAATACAAGGTTGTACTGTATATTCTGTTAAAAACCTTTTGTATATGAATATGTTATGTTGAAGCCAAAGAATTTCTCTGGACTATATATGATGCCAAAAACCATAGAATATGAAGATTATGGTAAGGAAAGCCTAGATGCACATAATATGTATGTATGTATGTATGTATGTATGTATGTATGTATGTATGTATGTATGTATGTATGTATGTATGTATGTATGTATTTATGTATGTATTTATGTACGTACGTATGTAAGTACGTATGTATGTATATTAAATGCCTAACCTTCCATGAAGAGAAACTCCTTGTCTTCTACATATTATATTCCTTATATTGAAAGCTTAGAAAAGAGCATCCCATGCTCACAAGCTGTGTGTGTGTGTGTGTGTGTGTGTGTGTGTGTGTGTGTGTGTGTGTGTGTGTGTGTGTGTGTGTATGTATGTATGTATGTATTATGTATGTATGCCTAACCTTCCATGAAGAGAAACTCCTTGTCTTCTACATATTATATTCCTTATATTGAAAGCTTAGAAAAGAGCATTATATTCTACCTTATTTCAATTAAACAAATCTATATAGCAGTAAAATTATATGCATAACTTTTCATATTCTTTTTATACAAAGCTTTTAAGCAGAATATGCATCAGAACTACTATGAAAAATAAAAGGTTGTACTGTATATTCTGTTAAAAACCTTTTGTATATGAATATGTTATGTTGAAGCCAAAGAATTTCTCTGGACTATATATGCCAAAAACCATAGAATATAAAGACTATGGTAAGGAAAGCCTAGATGCACATAATATGTATGTATGTATGTATGTATGTATGTATGTATGTATGTATGTATGTATGTATGTATGTATGTATGTATGTATGTATGTATGTATGTGTGTGTTTGTATGTTGTGTGTTGTGTGTGTGTGTGTGTATGTATGTATGTATGTATGTATGTATGTATGTATATTAAATGCCTAACCTTCCATGAAGAGAAACTCCTTGTCTTCTACATATTATATTCCTTATATTGAAAGCTTAGAAAAGAGCATTATACCTTTCTACCTTATTTCAATTAAACAAATCTATATAGCAGTAAAATTATATGCATAACTTTTCATATTCTTTTTATACAAAGCTTTTACGCAGAATATGCATCAGAACTACTATGAAAAATACAAGGTTGTACTGTATATTCTGTTAAAAACCTTTTGTATATGAATATGTTATGTTGAAGCCAAAGAATTTCTCTGGACTATATATGATGCCTAAAACCATAGAATATGAAGACTATGGTAAGGAAAGCCTAGATGCACATAATATGTATGTATGTATGTATGTATGTATGTATGTATGTATGTATGTATGTATGTATGTATGTATGTATGTATGTTTGAGTGTGTGTGAATATATGTATGTATGTATGTATGTATGTTTATATGTGTGTGTGTGTGTGTGTATGTGTGTATGTATGTATGTATGTATGTATGTATATTAAATGCCTAACCTTCCATGAAGAGAAACTCCTTGTCTTCTACATATTATATTCCTTATATTGAAAGCTTAGAAAAGAGCATTATAGCATTCTACCTTATTTCAATTAAACAAATCTATATAGCAGTAAAATTATATGCATAACATTTCATATTCTTTTTATACAAAGCTTTTAAGCAGAATATGCATCAGAACTACTATGAAAAATACGAGGTTGTACTGTATATTCTGTTAAAAACCTTTTGTATATGAATATGTTATGTTGAAGCCAAAGAATTTCTCTGGACTATATATGATGCCAAAAACCATAGAATATGAAGACTATGGTAAGGAAAGCCTAGATGCACATAATATGTATGTATGTATGTATGTATGTATGTATGTATGTATGTATGTATGTATGTATGTATGTATGTATGTATGTATGTATGTATGTATGTATGTATGTATGCATGCATGCATGCATGCATGTGTGTGTGTATGTATGTATGTATGTATGTATGTATGTATGTATGTATGTATGTATGTATGTATGTATGTATGTAAGTACGTGTGTATGTATATTAAATGCCTAACCTTCCATTTAATCTATGTATGTATGTATGTATGTATGTATGTATGTATGTATGTATGTATGTATGTATGTATGTATGTATGTATGTATGTATGTATGTATGTGTGTGTGTGTGTGTGTGTGTGTGTGTATGTATGTATGTATGTATGTTTGTATGTGTGTGTGTGTGTATGTGTGTGTGTGTGTATGTATGTATGTATGTATGTATGTATGTATGTATGTATGTATGTATGTATGTATGTATGTATGTATGTATGTATGTATATTAAATGCCTAACCTTCCATGAAGAGAAACTCCTTGTCTTCTACATATTATATTCCTTATATTGAAAGCTTAGAAAAGAGCATTATAGCATTCTACCTTATTTCAATTAAACAAATCTATATAGCAGTAAAATTATATGCATAACTTTTCATATTCTTTTTATACAAAGCTTTTAAGCAGAATATGCATCAGAACTACTATGAAAAATACGAGGTTGTACTGTATATCCTGTAAAAACCTTTTGTATATGAATATGTTATGTTGAAGCCAAAGAATTTCTCTGGACTATATATGATGCCAAAAACCATAGAATATGAAGACTATGGTAAGGAAAGCCTAGATGCACATAATATGTATGTATGTATGTATGTATGTATGTATGTATGTATGTATGTATGTATGTATGTATGTATGTATGTATGTATGCATGCATGCATGCTTGTATGTATGTATGTATGTATGTATGTATGTATGTATGTATGTATGTATGTATGTATGTATGTATGTATGTATGTATGTGTGTGTGTGTGTGTGTGTGTGTATGTATGTATGTATGTATGTATGTTTGTATGTGTGTGTTTGTATGTGTGTGTGTGTATGTATGTATGTATGTATGTATGTATGTATGTATGTATGTATGTATGTATGTATGTATGTATATTAAATGCCTAACCTTCCATGAAGAGAAACTCCTTGTCTTCTACATATTATATTCCTTATATTGAAAGCTTAGAAAAGAGCATTATAGCATTCTACCTTATTTCAATTAAACAAATCTATATAGCAGTAAAATTATATGCATAACTTTTCATATTCTTTTTATACAAAGCTTTTAAGCAGAATATGCATCAGAACTACTATGAAAAATACGAGGTTGTACTGTATATCCTGTAAAAAACCTTTTGTATATGAATATGTTATGTTGAAGCCAAAGAATTTCTCTGGACTATATATGATGCCAAAAACCATAGAATATGAAGACTATGGTAAGGAAAGCCTAGATGCACATAATATGTATGTATGTATGTATGTATGTATGTATGTATGTATGTATGTATGTATGTATGTATGTATGTATGTATGTATGTATGTATGTATGTATGTATGTATGTATGTATGCATGCATGCATGTATGCATGCTTGTATGTATGTATGTATGTATGTATGTATGTATGTATGTATGTATGTATGTATGTATGTATGTATGTATGTATGTATGTATGTATGTATGTATGTATGTATGTATGTATGTATGTATGTATGTAAGTACGTGTGTATGTATATTAAATGCCTAACCTTCCATTTAATATATGTATGTATGTATGTATGTATGTATGTATGTATGTATGTATGTATGTATGTATGTATGTATGTATGTATGTGTATGCATGCATGCATGCATGCATGCATGCATGCATGTATGTATGTATGTATGTATGTATGTATGTATGTATGTATGTATGTAAGTACGTGTGTATGTATATTAAATGCCTAACCTTCCATTTAATATATGTATGTATGTATGTATGTATGTATGTATGTATGTATGTATGTATGTATGTATGTATGTATGTATGTATGCATGTATGAATGTATGATATATATGTATGTATGTATGCATGCATGCATGCATGGCCTATGCATGCAAAAATGTATGGATGTATGTATGTATGTATGTATGTATGTATGTATGTATGTATGTATGTATGTATGTATGTATGTATGTATGTATGTATGTATGTATGTATGTATGTATGTGTGTGTGTGTGTGTGTGTATGTATGTATGTATGTATGTATGTATGTATGTATGTTTGTATGTGTGTGTTTGTATGTGTGTGTGTGTGTGTGTATGTATGTATGTATGTATGTATGTATGTATGTATGTATATTAAATGCCTAACCTTCCATGAAGAGAAACTCCTTGTCTTCTACATATTATATTCCTTATATTGAAAGCTTAGAAAAGAGCATTATAGCATTCTACCTTATTTCAATTAAACAAATCTATATAGCAGTAAAATTATATGCATAACTTTTCATATTCTTTTTATACAAAGCTTTTAAGCAGAATATGCATCAGAACTACTATGAAAAATACAAGGTTGTACTGTATATCCTGTAAAAAACCTTTTGTATATGAATATGTTATGTTGAAATAAAGAATTTCTCTGGACTATATATGATGCCAAAACCATAGAATATGAAGACTATGGTAAGGAAAGCCTAGATGCACATAATATGTATGTATGTATGTATGTATGTATGTATGTATGTATGTATGTATGTATGTATGTATGTATGTATGTATGTATGTATGTATGTATGTATGTATGTATGCATGTATGTATGTATGTATGTATGTATGTATGTATGTATGTATGTATGTATGTATGTATGTATGTATGTATGTATGTATGTATGTATGTATGTACGTGTGTATGTATATTAAATGCCTAACCTTCCATTTAATATATGTATGTATGTATGTATGTATGTATGTATGTATGTATGTATGTATGTATGCATGCATGTATGAATGTATGAATGTATGTATGAATGTATGTATGCATGCATGCATGCATGTATGTATGTATGTATGTATGTATGTATGTATGTATGTATGTATGTATGTATGTATGTATGTATGTATGTATGTATGTGTGTGTGTGTGTGTGTGTGTGTGTGTATGTATGTATGTGTGTGTATGTGTGTGTTTGTATGTGTGTGTGTATGTATGTATTTATGTATGTATGTATGTATGTATGTATGTATGTATGTATGTATGTATGTATGTATATTAAATGCCTAACCTTCCCTGAAGAGAAACTCCTTGTCTTCTACATATTATATTCCTTATATTGAAAGCTTAGAAAAGAGCATTATAGCATTCTACCTTATTTCAATTAAACAAATCTATATAGCAGTAAAATTATATGCATAACTTTTCATATTCTTTTTATACAAAGCTTTTAAGCAGAATATGTATCAGAACTACTATGAAAAATACAAAGATGTACTGTATATTCTGTAAAAAACCTTTTGTATATCAATATATGTTGAAGCCAAAGAATTTCTCTGGACTATATATGATGCCAAAAACCATAGAATATGAAGACTATGGTAAGGAAAGCCTAGATGCACATAATATGTATGTATGTATGTATGTATGTATGTATGTATGTATGTATGCATGCATGCATGCATGCATGCTTGTATGTATGTATGTATGTATGTATGTATGTATGTATGTATGTATGTATGTATGTATGTATGTATGTATGTATGTATGTATGTATGTA
>JAPFRF010000485.1:7500-10000 GCA_029282475.1 Phrynocephalus forsythii | reverse complement strand
TGTATATGAATATGTTATGTTGAAGCCAAAGAATTTCTCTGGACTATATATGATGCCAAAACCATAGAATATGAAGACTATGGTAAGGAAAGCCTAGATGCACATAATATGTATGTATGTATGTATGTATGTATGTATGTATGTATGTATGTATGTATGTATGTATGTATGTATGTATGTATGTATGTATGTATGTATGTATGTATGTATGTATGTATGTATGTATGTGTATGTGTATGTATGTATGTATGTATGTATGTATGTATGTATGTATGTATGTATGTATGTATGTATGTATGTATGTATGTATGTATGTATGTATGTATATGTGCCTAACCTGCCCAACCTGAAGAGAAACTCCTTGTCTTCTACATATTATATTCCTTATATTGAAAGCTTAGAAAAGAGCATTATAGCATTCTACCTTATTTCAATTAAACAAATCTATATAGCAGTAAAATTATATGCATAACTTTTCATATTCTTTTTATACAAAGCTTTTAAGCAGAATATGCATCAGAACTACTATGAAAAATACAAGGTTGTACTGTATATTCTGTTAAAAACCTTTTGTATATGAATATGTTATGTTGAAGCCAAAGAATTTCTCTGGACTATATATGATGCCAAAACCATAGAATATGAAGACTATGGTAAGGAAAGCCTAGATGCACATAATATGTATGTATGTATGTATGTATGTATGTATGTATGTATGTATGTATGTATGTATGTATGTATGTATGTATGTATGTATGTATGTATGTATGTATGTATGTATGTATGTATGTATGTATGTATGTATGTATGTATGTAACCTATGTATGTAACTGTGTGTATGTATGTATGTGTGTAAGTATGAAAAGAGCATATGTATGTATGTATGTGTATGTATGTATGTAAAATGTATGTATGTTTGTATGTTCTGTATGTATGTATGTTATGTATGCATAGAACTGTATGAAAAGTATGTATGTATATTCTGTTAAAAACCTTTTGTATATGAATATGTTATATTGAAGCCAAAGAATGTATGTATGATGCCATGTGTATGAAGTATGTAAGAAAGCCATGTATGTATGTATATGTATGTATGTGTGTATGTATGTATGTGTATGTATGTATGTAGTATGTATGTATGTATGTATGTATGTATGTATGTATGTATGTATGTATGTATGTATGTATGTATGTATGTATGTATATGTATGTATGTATATGTAAATGCCTAACCTTCCATGAAGAGAAACTCCTTGTCTTCTACATATTATATTCCTTATATTGAAAGCTTAGAAAAGAGCATTATAGCATTCTACCTTATTTCAATTAAACAAATCTATATAGCAGTAAAATTATATGCATAACTTTTCATATTCTTTTTATACAAAGCTTTTAAGCAGAATATGCATCAGAACTACTATGAAAAAAAACAAGGTTGTACTGTATATTCTGTTAAAAACCTTTTGTATATGAATATGTTATGTTGAAGCCAAAGAATTTCTCTGGACTATATATGATGCCAAAAACCATAGAATATGAAGACTATGGTAAGAAAGCCTAGATGTATGTATGTATGTATGTATGTATGTATGTATGTATGTATGTATGTATGTATGTATGTATGTATGTATGTATGTATGTGTGTATGTATGTAGTATGTATGTATGTATGTATGTATGTATGTATGTATGTATGTATGTATGTATGTATGTATGTATGTATGTATGTATATATATGTATGTATGTATATTAAATGCCTAACCTTCCATGAAGAGAAACTCCTTGTCTTCTACATATTATATATCTTATATTGAAAACTAAGAAAAGAGCATTATAGCATTCTACCTTATTTCAATTAAACAAATCTATATAGCAGTAAAATTATATGCATAACTTTTCATATTCTTTTTATACAAAGCTTTTAAGCAGAATATGCATCAGAACTACTATGAAAAATAACAAGGTTGTACTGTATATTCTGTTAAAAACCTTTTGTATATGAATATGTTATGGTGAAGCCAAAGAATTTCTCTGGACTATATATGATGCCCAAAACCATAGAATATGAAGACTATGGTAAGGAAAGCCTAGATGCACATAATATGTATGTATGTATGTATGTATGTATGTATGTATGTATGTATGTATGTATGTATGTATGTATGTATGTATGTATGTATGTATGTATGTACGTATGTATTTATGTATGTATGTATGTATGTATGTATGTATGTATGTATGTATATATGTATGTAATATGTATGTGTATTAACCTTCCATGAAGAGAAACTCCTTGTCTTCTACATATTATATTCCTTATATTGAAAGCTTAGAAAAGAGCATTATAGCATTCTACCTTATTTCAATTAAACAAATCTATATAGCAGTAAAATTATATGCATAACTTTTCATATTCTTTTTATACAAAGCTTTTAAGCAGAATATGCATCAGAACTATTATGAAAAATACAAGGTTGTACTGTATATTCTGTTAAAAACC
>JAPFRF010000501.1:0-129973 GCA_029282475.1 Phrynocephalus forsythii | reverse complement strand
ACAAGGGCCCATCTAGTCCAGCTTCCTGTGTCTCACAGTGGCCCCACCAGATGAATCCGGGAGCACACGAGACTAGGTATCTGTCTCCTGATCCCACTCCCCTGCATCTGGCCCTTGAAGTACCCCAGTTTTAAGCCTGGAGATGACACATCTCCATCATGGTTTGTCACCTGTGATGGACTTTTCCTCCAGGAATCTGTCCAATCCCCTTTTGAAGGCATCCAAGCCAGATGCCATCAGCACATCCTGTGGCAGCGAGTTCCACAGGCTAACAACGCGCTGGGTGAAAAAATATTTTCTTTTGTCTGTTCTTACTCTCCCAGCTCTCAATTTGAGTGTATGTCCCCTAGTTCTGGTATTTTGTGAGAGGGAGAAGAGGTTCCCTCTATCCACTTTACTCATGCCCTGCATTATTTTGTACAGTACGTCTCAATCATATCCCCCCTCAGGTGCCTTTTTTCCAGACTAAAGGGACCCAAATGTTTCAGCCTTTCTTCATAGGGGAGGTGCCCCAGGCCAGTAATCATTCTAGTCACTCTCTTCTGTACCTTTTCCAGTTCCACTATGTCTTTCTTGAGATGCGGTGACCAGAATTGTACACAATACTCCAGGTGGGGCCTTACTATTGTTTTGTATAATGGCATTATAATGTTGGCTGTTTTATTTTCAATGCCCTTTTTGATAATCCCTAGCATGGAATTGGCCTTCTTCACCGCTGCCACACATTGGGGAGACACCTTCATGGAGCTGTCCACCAACACACCAAGATCTCTTTCCTGATCCGTCACGGATAACTCAGAGCCCATGTGTTGATAGATGAAGTTTGAATTTTTTTGCCCCAATATGCATTACTTTACATTTGGTTACATTAAAACGCATTTGCCATTTCTCAGCCCATTCCCCCAGTTTGGAGAGATCCTTCTGGAGCTCTTCACAATCTTCTCTGGTTTTTACCACACGGAAAAGTTTTGTGTCATCGGCAAACTTGGCCACCTCACTGTTTATCCCTGTCTCCAGGTCATTTATGATCAGATTGAAGAGCCTTGGGGCACACCGCTTTTCACCTCTCTCCATTGTGAAAATTTCCCATTAAGACCTACTCTTTGTTTCCGGGATCTCAACCAGTTCTCAATCCATAAGAGGACGTGCCCTCTTATCCCCTGACTGTGCAATTTTCTCAGCAGCCTTTGGTGAGGGACTGTGTCAAAAGCCTTTTGAAAATCCAGATAGACTATATCCACCGGTTCACCCAAATCCACATGCCTGTTGACCTTTTCAAAAAATTCTAAAAGGTTTGTCAGACAAGATTTACCCTTACAGAAGCCATGCTGAATTTCTCTCAGCAAGGTTTGTTCTTTTATGTGTTTTAAGATTTTCTCTTGGATGAGGCTTTCCACCATCTTCCCTGGGACAGATGTAAGGCTAACTGGCCTGTAGTTTCCCGGGTCCCCCCTCCTTCCTTTTTTAAAAATTGGTGTGACATCTGCTATCCTCCAGTCCCACGGCACTGTGGCCGTTTTAAGAGACAAGTTGCATATTACCGTTAAGAGATGTGCAATTTCATTTCTCAGTTCCCTAATAACCCTTGGGTGGATGCCATCTGGGCCCGGTGACTTGTTAATCTTCAATTTATCAATTAGTCCTAAAACATCCTCTCTTTTAACCTGTATTTGATTTAATTTTTAGTCAAGGGGGGCCGTTCAGGCAGCGGAATCCGCTCAAGGTCCTCTGTCGTGAAGACAGACGCAAAGAAGTCATTCAATTTCTCTGCAATGTCCAAATACTCCTTAACCTCCATTTTCCTCCCTCACCATCCAGTGGGCCAACTGATTCTCTGGCAGGTTTTCTACTTCTAACATATTTAAAGAAGCTTTTATTATTACCCGTTATATTGCTAGCCATGCGTTCCTCAAAATCTTTCTTTGCCGCCCTTATCATCTTCTTACATTTCTTTTGCCAGAGTTTGTGTTCCTTTTTATTTTCCTCATTTGGGGAGGATTTCCATTTAGAGAAAGACCTCTCCTTGCGCTTTAGAGCCTCTCTAATTCTACTCGTTAACCATGCCGGTGTCCTCTTGGACTTAAATGAGCTCTTCTTTCTTTGTGGTATGCACTTGTGCTGGGCCTCTATTATTGTTGTTTTAAAGAGGCTCCATGCACTCTGAAGAGATTGGATTCTTTTAACCTTCCCCTTCAATTTCTCTCTAACTAATTTCCTCATCTGAGTGAAGTTTGCCCTTCGAAAATCAAGGGTTTTTATGTCTGATTTGGTTGACACTCTCCCTCCAACATGCATGGCAAAGGAAATTGCAGCATGGTCACTGTTCCCCAGATGCTCAGTGACATTCACATCCCTGACCAGGTCTTGAGTATCGCACAGTATTAGATCCAGAGTTGCCTGTTCTCGGGTGGGCTCCATAACAAGCTGCTCTAAGGCACAGTCATTCAGCAAGTCGAGAAACCCAATTTCTCTTTCATGCCCGGAGCTCGCATTTGCCCAGTCAATGTGGGGATAATTGAAGTCCCCCATGATTACTATCCTATCCCTCTTAGCCACCTCCATGATTTCTCTCCTCATTTCAAGGTCCCCCTCAAGTTTTTGATCTGGTGGACGATAGAATACTCCAACTATCACATCACTCCTTGGACCTGGTGGTTTAACCCACAATTATTCTATGGTGGATTCAGACCCTCTCCATTCTGCTGGATTTTACGCCTTCTTTGACATAGATGGCCACTCCTCCTCCAACCCGCCCCTCTCTATCCCTTCTATAGAGTTTATAGCCGGGGATTGCTGTATCCCACTGGTTCTCCTCATTCCACCAGGTTTCTGTTATGGCTATTATATCTATGTTATCCCTAGCCACCAAATGTTCAAGTTCTCCCATCTTTGCTCGGAGGCTTCGAGCATTGGCGTAGAAGCACTTATACAGTGGGTCCCGCAACAACAGCTGCTGCCTTGTTCTTTTCCCCCGACAGCTTTTATTTTCAGTAGACAAACTGTCACAATCCGTTATTCTCCCAGTGCTAATACTGTACCCTCTCCAACCTCATTCCCCGAGGATGAGGTGTTCCGAACCGGATGCCACTCAGCTCCTGTCGGCTTTCCCCCAGTTATCAGTTTAAAAGCTGCTCTGCTGCCCTTTTGAGGTTGAGTGCCAGCAATCTGGTCCCATCATGATTCAAGTGCAACCCATCCCTCCTGAACAGGTTTGGCTTGTCGGAAAATGTTCTCCAGTTCCTGACAAATCTAAAGCCCTCTTCTTGACACCATCGCCTCATCCATGCATTGAGGCTTCTGAGGTCTGCCTGCCTGGCGGGTCCTGCACGAGGAACAGGTAGCACTTCTGAAAATGCTACCTTGGAAGCCCGGGACTTCAATCTTCTACCTAACAACCTGAATTTGGCTTCCAAGACTGACCGCTTGGCCTTCCCGACATCATTGGTACCAATGTGTACCATGACCACTGGCTCCTTCCCAGTTCTCTCTAACAAGCTATCTAGATTTCTTGTGATGTCTACAATCATTGCACCTCGCAGGCAAGTGACCATACGGTTATCATGCTCATCACAAATCCATCCCTCTGTATTTCTAATGATAGAATCCCCTAGTACAATGAGCTTCTCTCCTGCAGCCTGCTCATCCACATGTACCTGATCTTGTATCTCATCAATAGTGATGAGGGAGAGATCCTCCGGTGGAACCAAATCTTCCTCTGTGTGTGCCTCATGAGGTGTGCTGAGGGAAAGAGCCTCAAACTGATTGTGCAATATGAGAGTCTCAGAGCGATCAGTTGGCCTTCTACTCCTTTGAGTCACATTCCTCCACCCATCTACCTCCTGACTTGGGGCAGTGACTTTATCCTCAGAAGCATGCCCTGTCTCTTCTTAGACCTGGATAGTCCGTTCCGCTCTGTCCAAGAACCGCTCAAACTCCTTAATATGTTGCTGGTCCGATATGCGAGCCTCTAGCTGCTGGACCTTCTCTTCCAATAGCGCCACCAGCTTGCACTTGCAGCAGATGTAGCTCTGCACATGCTCTGTCAAGATGACAAACATGGCACAAGTACTGCAGGTAACTACAGCTGCTCCCTGCAACTCCATTTTAACGAGTGCAATTAAATGTATGAAAGGTTTCAAAAATGTAAAGTTACACTATTTTTTTATTAAGTTGTGCGCGCCATAAGGCGCACGCTGCTCACGTGTTTCCCAGAAATCTGCAAAGGGCTCTGAAACCCCTCCTCTGGAAGGCAGTTGCTCTCTTTTGCACCTTTTCCAGTTCCACTATGTCTTTTTTGAGATGCGGTGACCAGAATTGTACACAATACTCCAGGTGCGGCTTTACTATCATTTGGTATAATGGCATTATAATGTTGGCTGTTTTATTTTCAATCCCCTTTTTGATCATCCCTAGCATGGAATTGGCCTTCTTCACCGCTGCCACACATTGGGGAGACACCTTCATGGAGCTGTCCACCAACACACCAAGATCTCTTTCCTGATCCGTCATGGATAATTCAGAGCCCATGAGTTGATAGATAAAGTTTGGATTTTTTTGCCCCAATATGCATTACTTTACATTTGGCTACAATGAAACACATTTGCCATTTTGCAGCCCATTCCCCCAGTTTAGAGAGATTCTTCTGGAGCTCTTCACAATCTTCTCTGGTTTTTACCACACAGAAAGGTTTCGTGTCATCTGCTAACCTGGCCATTTCACTACTTATCCCTGTCTCCAGGTCATTAATGAACAGATTGAAAAGCACTGGTCCCAGGACACACCGCTTTTCACCTCTCTCCATTGTGAACATTTCCCATTGACACCTACTCTTTGTTTCCTTTATCTCAACCAGTTCTCAGTCAATAAGAGTACCTACCCTCTTATCCCTTGACTGTGCAATTTTCTCAGCAGCCTTTGGTGAGGGACTGTGTCAAAAGGCCTTCTGAAAATCAAGGTAGATAATATCCACCGGTTCACCCAAATCTACCTGTTGACCTTTTCAAAGAATTCTAAAAGGTTTGTCAGGCAAGATTTACCCTTACAGAAGCCATGCTGATTTTCTCTCAGCAAGTTTTGTTCTCTGTTTCACTTCATTCTGTTTGTTCGGCTC
The DNA here is from genome assembly GCA_029282475.1 of Phrynocephalus forsythii. Classification (NCBI taxonomy): domain Eukaryota; kingdom Metazoa; phylum Chordata; class Lepidosauria; order Squamata; family Agamidae; genus Phrynocephalus; species Phrynocephalus forsythii. The sequence goes on along the minus strand of JAPFRF010000501.1, from coordinate 124,863 downwards.
TCTCAGCAGCAGGTCTGCTTGGTCTCACTACCAGGCTCAAATGGCTGAGTCTGGCCTTACTCCTGAGTGGAATACACTTAGTGTGACTCCACCCCCCAGCTAAGAGAAAGGGTTAGTCTGGCACCACCTTCTGCTTCCTTTGTTTGAGGAGGCTTCTAGCTATTATTATTTTTACTGACTAATGGCTCTTTGCTATTTAAAGGAGCTGTTTAAGTTAGCAGAGGCAGTTAAACAGCAGGTCTGCTTGGTCTCACATACATTTTTACACAAATATATATAAACCTGTTTGAAGGTTTTTTGCATCTCAGGTGCCTCTTTCCAACTCCTCCCTTCCTCTTCTAAAGGGTTAAATCCTTGGCCTATTGAGACCTTCCCTCCCAAAGAGCTTCCCTCAGGAAGGAGAGAAGCGCCCTTGCCTCCTCCTCTTCTGCTCCTCCCGATTGCACCCGGCTCCTCCCCAGCAACCCTGCTGCCTTTTAATCAATACATGTAAAAACAATTCATATAGTGTTTGCTACATAAAACAAAACAGAAACACAGAGCACCAAATAAAAGCCATTCAAAAGCATTTTAAGAAGTGTCAGAAGGGATGAAATTAGAACAGAGAGAAAAGGGGATTCTCCCCAAATCACCTCAGGAAGGAGTAACGCAAGGAGGAGAAAGAAGAGCCTCTCTCCTGCCATGGTTTATAAGATGTATTCCCTCCCCAAACATTTTCCCATGCTCCAGGCATTCAGAATGCTTCTTCTCTGTGAAGGCCATTGTTGAGATTTATCACCTCCACACTTACGACAATGTGGACATCTCATGTATAAGCAGAGTTAGGAAGTGTAGGAAGAGAACTTATTTCACACACACACAGAGAGAGTATAAGTAAAAATCTTATAGCAGGGTATTAGAAATTCAGTTGCAGTATATACAAAGTGGGTCCTAAGATGCGAAAAAACGCAACCAGATTGACTGAAACTGGTCCCTCAGTCCTGACATTCAAACAGTTTCCTCACCTGTGTGTATCCTGTTATGCCTAGCAAGGCTTCTAGCTTGACTAAACCTCTTTCCACACTCGAGACATTCAAATGCTGCCTCCCCTGTGCACGTCCAGTGATGCTTAGCAAGGCTTCCAGAATCAATGAACCTCTTTCCGCACTCCATACATTCAAATGGCGTCTCGCCTGTGTGGGTCCTGTGGTGGTTGGCAAGGCTTCCAGAATGACTGAACCTCTTTCCACAATCAAAGCATTCAAATGGTTTCTCGCCTGTGTGGGTCCTGCGGTGGCTAGCAAGGCTTCCAGCTTGACTGAACCTCTTTCCACATTCCAGACATTCAAACGGCTTCTTGCCTGTGTGGATTCTACGATGATAAGCAAGGTTTCCAGCTTGATTGAACCTCTTTCCACACTCCAGACATTCAAATGGCTTCTCACCTGTGTGGATTCTACGATGATAAGCAAGGTTTCCAGCTTGACTGAATCTCTTTCCACACTCCAGGCATTCAAATGGCTTTTCACCTGTATGGATTCTGTGATGGCTAGCAAGGTTTACAGTTTGACTGAACCTCTTTCCACACTGCAGACATTCAAATGGCTTCTCATCGGTGTGAGTCCTGTGATGGTTAGCAAGGTGTACATCGTGACTAAACCTCTTTCCACACTCCAGACATTCAAATGGCTTCTCACCTGTGTGAGTCCTGTGATGGATAGCAAGGTGTCCATCTTGACTAAACCTCTTTCCACACTCCAGACATTCAAATGGCTTTTCGCCTGTGTGGGTCCTGTGATGGCTAGCAAGGCTTCCAGAATGACTGAACCTCTTTCCACACTCCAGACATTCAAATGGCTTCTCACCTGTGTGGATTCTGTGATGCCTAGCAAGACTTTCAGCTCGACTGAACCTCTTTCCACACTCCAGACATTCATGTGACTTCTCACCTGTGTGGGTCCTGTGGTGCCTAGCAAGGTGTTCATGTTTACTGAACTTCTTTCCACACTCCAGACATTCAAATGGCTTTTCGCCTTTGTGGGTCTTGTGATGCTTAGCAAGGTTTCCAAAATGACTGAAGCACTTTCCACACTCGAGACATTTGAACGGCTTCTCACCTGTGTGGGTTCTGTGATGACTAGCAAGGTGTCCAGCTCGACTGAACCTCTTTCCACACTCCAGACATTCATGTGACTTCTCACCTGTGTGGGTCCTGTGATGTCTAGCAAGGTTCCCAGCTCGGCTGAACCTCTTTCCACACTCCAGACATTCAAATGGCTTCTCACCTGTGTGTGTTCTCAGGTGTATAGTTAGGTCTTTAGAATGACTAAAACTCTTTCCACACTCCAGGCATATCTGCTCTCCTTGTTGAATGTTCCTATGGGAACACATTTTGGAGGTACTAGTAAAAGATTTTCCACATTTTGCATACTCATTCCCTTCCTCTCCTTTGGATGGTTTCAAAACCACTTGGTTTTCCTCCTGACAAGTAATAGATTTGTCCATCTTTACGTCTGTCTGTTTTCCTTCTAAGCTCATTCCTTCTGGTTTGATTCTCAACACCCTCTTTTGCATCTTAATATTCAACCTTTTCCTCTCACACTTGGTGTCTTCCTTTATTGCTTCTCTACAGCATTTGACCTGCAAAATATAAGCAACCACAAATGAAACGGAGTTTCAAATCAAGTAACAAACCCAATGCACTGCCATGGAGGAGGCAGGAGAATGAGACACAGCTCCAGGTTGGACCCACCTCCACCAATGTCAGTGAGGAGGCCCATTGTGGCACCAGTGAACATCCTGAGGAAAACAAGGCAATTTATCACACTCCTCCTGTGACAATCTGTGAGGAAATGGTTCTCTTCCATGCTGGGAAAAGTCTTGTAAGGTCCATGGTAAGAAACAGATTCAAATTGTTCCATAGTCTTCTGCAGTTTATTCACTCAAACTATTTATTTCAAGTATTGCTACCCTGCTTTTCTCCTTAAAATAGACCCAGGGTGGCTCAACTCTGCTGAATGGTTTGAGCTTCATGTATCTAAGAGGCTTAAAATACTGTTTAAATGCTTTGACGTATTAAGAACATAAGAACTGCCTTGCTGGAACAGGCCACAGCCCTTCCAGTCCAGCATTCTGTCTCACACAGTGGTGGCTCACCATTTATTTCAGGATATTCCCAAGCAGATGTCTTCACCTGCTTACGATTCCCCGCAAATGGCATTTGAGAGATATCCTGCCCATCTCTCCAACCCGTAGGTTGTCCTTAGGCATCCATAATGATAGTTATTGGTACCCTTGTTCTCCATGAACTGATGTTTAAAGATATCGGACAGGCTTAACATTTCTGGAACTTAATGTATAAATTCCCGGATATGTCAGTATCATTCAAACGGGGAACGCATATAACACACCCTAGGCCTAATTTCAAGTCAACTGTAAAACAAAACATCCCAATATCATCCAAAACAAACACATATTCTTAGGCTGTAGAGATCAAAGGGATATGCTTGATGGGAGGGAAATGGCTGATGAATTTGGATATGATGTAAACCTTCAAAGAATTCCAATACCCCATAAGAAATCAGATAGAACAACTGTATTCTCTACTAACACTGAATACTCTAGGTTGCAGGGGTAAGGCCCCCAGTCATCTTGGTGACCCACCCCCTGAATCTACTTTAAACTTCAGAGGGAAGGGAGTATGTCCACCTTTTGCATCTGGCCCCAATAATATTTCGATCAACCAACCCTGTTGTTTTGTAAGGAAATCTAACAACCATAGAACTCAAACAAGAGAAGAAACAGATGCAAATTGTTCCACAGCCTCCTGCAGTTGACCCCCCCCCAACTATTTATTTCAAATATTGCTACCCTGCTTTTCTCCTTAAAAGAGACCCAGGGTGGCTCAACTCTTCAAAGTGGTTTGGGCCTCACATAATTAGGAGACATAAAATACTATATAAATACTTTCACGTGTTAAGAACAGAAGAACAGCCTTGCTGGAATAAGGCCACAGCCCTTCCAGTCCAGCATTCTGTCTCACCCAGTGGCTCATCATTTGCTTCAGTGTATTTCCAAGCAGATGTCTTCACCTGGCCGGGTGGTTGTTCTATAGGCATCCATCATGATAGCCATTGTCAGATACAGTGGTACCTTGTATAAAGGAATGAATTCGTTCCAAATGAAATTAGATTAAACAAATTTTCCTTTATACCAATTTTGCATAGGAATGCATTGAAAACAGAAATCCCATTTTTATGTTGTACGGATTCTCTCCATAGGCAATTATGTTAAGCAAATTTCCCCTATCTCCGGAAATTTTTATGTTGTACAAATTGTATGTTATACAAGCTGTTTGTTATTCAAGGGTCCACTGTATTAGTTAGTGAAATATATTTATTATAATGAATTTTGGCTGATGTTATGTAATTTATGATGCTCTGTCAATCACTTTCATTGTGCCTTCCATGAGTAAAGGCACCCACTTTGTTTCTCTGTTATATATTTTCTCTATGTACTGTATGCTATTATTATGCGGAATTTTCTATCAATGTACTTATGTGATTTTTCCCTCTATGCTTTTTGAACTTTGTAGATGTTCTGTGATGCTGTGATATATTTTTGTACATTTGCAATATAGTCCACCCGCCCTGCAGAGTGCAAGTAGGACAGTTCTTATTCACTTCGTCCAGATCCCTGGAGGCGCTCCCTTTAACAGCAGTTTCAACTAGACATGGACACGGAGTGGCGAAATTGTCGTTTCCGTTTTCGGTTATCGTTATTGTTACGTAACGGAAACGGTTACGATAATTACTCCGCTCTAGCTCGAACCTGACCCGAAAAAAGAAAAATTGGGTCTGGTTCTTCGTTGTCGTTAATGGCATTGTGGCGATCACGCGATGCCATTGCCAGCCCAACAGAAAAAAGTTTTTAAAAGTAAAACAAAAAACAAAAAACGATTCTTGGCCAAAAAAGCAGGCGAAAATATGCCTGCCTGAGGACACCTACCATTGGGGTGGTTTCTGGAGGGGGGTCCCCGGCCTCCCCCCCTCTACTGTTCTAGGCTGCTTGCACCAGGCTGGGGGGGGGGGTCATCCTAGTCATATCCCTTGTGGTGGTGGGGATCCAAAATGGCGACCACAATATTTATTTTTAAATTGTGGTCCAAAAACCCACTAAAGCACAACAGAAACATGTGAAAATTAGGTAATTTAAATGCCTGAATTTTTATAGTAGCAGCAGTGGGTTTTTCTCGCAATAAAACATCTCCATTGATTTTATTTTATTTTATTTTATTTTTTTACACCTGCGCAATGATGGGCTGGGCATGGGATGGGACCATGCAAATTTTTTGACCCATTCCACCAATCGCATGGCCAGTTTTTGACTGACACTTCTGGATGTGCCAGAGGGCATAAAAAGCCAAGGCACCTTCCAGAAGTCGCAGTCTGCTCTTGGATGTGGAGGGTGGAGGGCTGTGTGGCTGGCTGCTGCTGGCTAATGCTTTCGATTTTGCTGGAAGCTTTCTATTCAAATTTGGAGGGAGGGAGGCTTTAGATTTAAGTTAGGTAGGCAGGGAGGGAATTATTGAATTTAGACAATAGTTTCTTCTTTTCCTTGATTCCCTGGCTGCAGCTTTGCAGCAGTTTATTCTTTTTTCCCCTCTGGCAGTTTGAGAGGATTTTTTTTATTGGGTAAAGGGGGGAGGTTCAACTGGGAGGGGGAGGAGGTGCGGATTTATTTCAAAAATATACAATCTATATACTCTACCATTTATTTTATATTTTCCCAACTTCAATTTGCTTGCTAGTTGCTTGCAGTGCACACACACACATTTGGCTGCAAGCCAACAAGCCAGGACCACCTCTGATTATTTTACATTTACTTACTTTACATTTACAATATTATTTATTACTTTCCTATTACTACTTCATTGTTTGTTTTTTAAATTTGTTTGTGAGTGCCCTGTGCAGTTCAACAACACAGGCCCATGCCATTTAAGTGGATCAGAATAATTTTGAATTTTATTGTCATTCCCTGAAGTTGAACAAGAACAGCTAACAGAAAACTATACTGCTGTGCTTGTTTACAAGACACCATATATTTCTTGTGGGAAGGCTGCCCAGTGCCCACGGATTCATATCAGCCTTATTAACAGATATTCGGTTCCACTACTCCACTACTGCTTGTTTGCTGTTTTATTTAGTAGTACATTCCTTGGCCTGAACAACTAACAGAAAACTATTCTGATGTGTGCTGTGCTGTGCTGGTTGATTTACAAGACAGACACCCCTACTATATCTTTCTAGTGGGAAGGCTGCCCAGTGCCCACTGATTCATATCAGCCTTATTACCAGATCTTGGGTTCCATGACTCCACTACTGTTTGTTTGCTGTTTTGTTTACTAGTACATTCCTTGGCCTGAACAACTAATAGAAAATTATTCTGCTGTGTGCTGTGCTGTGCTGGTTGATTTACAAGACACCCCTACTATATCTTTCTAGAGGGAAGGCTGCCCAGTGCCCACTGATTCATATCAGCCTTATTATCAGATCTTGGGTTCCAATACATTACTCCACTACTGTTTGTTTGCTGTTTTGTTTAGTAGTACATTCCTTGGCCTGAACAACTAACAGAAAACTATTCTGATGTGTGCTGTGCTGTGCTGGTTGATTTACAAGACACCCCTACTATATCTTTCTAGTGGGAAGGCTGCCCAGTGCCCACTGATTCATATCAGCCTTATTACCAGATCTTGGGTTCCAATACATAACTCCACTACTGTTTGTTTGCTGTTTTGTTTACTAGTACATTCCTTGGCCTGAACAACTAATAGAAAATTATTCTGCTGTGTGCTGTGCTGTGCTGGTTGATTTACAAGACACCCCTACTATATCTTTCTAGAGGGAAGGCTGCCCAGTGCCCACAGATTCATATCAGCCTTATTATCAGATCTTGGGTGTCATACATTACTCCACTACTGCTTGTTTGCTGTTTTGTTTAGTAGTACATTCCTTGGCCTGAACAACTAACAGAAAACTATTCTGATGTGTGCTGTGCTGTGCTGGTTGATTTACAAGACAGACACCCCTACTATATCTTTCTAGTGGGAAGGCTGCCCAGTGCCCACTGATTCATATCAGCCTTATTACCAGATCTTGGGTTCCATGACTCCACTACTGTTTGTTTGCTGTTTTGTTTACTAGTACATTCCTTGGCCTGAACAACTAATAGAAAATTATTCTGCTGTGTGCTGTGCTGTGCTGGTTGATTTACAAGACACCCCTACTATATCTTTCTAGAGGGAAGGCTGCCCAGTGCCCACGGATTCATATCAGCCTTATTATCAGATCTTGGGTTCCAATACATAACTCCACTACTGTTTGTTTGCTGTTTTGTTTACTAGTACATTCCTTGGCCTGAACAACTAATAGAAAATTATTCTGCTGTGTGCTGTGCTGTACTGGTTGATTTACAAGACACCCCTACTATATCTTTCTAGAGGGAAGGCTGCCCAGTGCCCACGGATTCATATAAGCCTTATTATCAGATCTTGGGTTCCAATACATTACTCCACTATTGTTTGTTTGCTGTTTTGTTTACTAGTACATTCCTTGGCCTGAACAACTAACAGAAAACTATTCTGTGCTTGTCGATTTATCAGCCTTATTTCCATATTTTGGATTCCATCATCATTCATTATGCTCGTTTGTTCTATATAGCAGTGCTCCCCAACCTTTTTATCGCCGCGGACCGGTAAATGTTTGGTAATTTTTCCGTGGCCCGCTTGTTTTGATTTAATAATTTTAATTTAATTGTATTTAAGTCTTAAATCACAAAACGGGCCAAAAGACGGGGGGACTCCCTCAGTGTCCTTTTTCCCGGAGCCAGATCGCTCTTTCCCCCACTGACTGCCCTCCTCATCCTCCCTACTCTTCATGTTTGCCCAGGGAAAACCGCCTCCCACCCAAATTCAACCCACCAAGCCCCCCATCCCCCGGGGGCTCCCGATGCCAACGTTGGTAAGGTAAAATATTCAAAACAAATAAAATAAACGTTATCCCCCCTTTTTTTCTCCCCCCAGCTGCGCATGCCTTCCCGTCGGGCTCCTCTCCTCATCCCGCACCGGCAGAAACCGGATGAGAGCACCTCCGTTCCCCCCGCCTCCTTCGTCTCCGAAACCACCTTCGCCTTCCGAGTCCCAACCCCCCACCTCACCCACCCCCCGCTCCTCCTCTTGTGGGCCTGCCTCGATGGGCCCAACTGGCCCCCGCCCGCCACCAGCCTCGCCCCGTAGCCTCCCCACCGGCAGAGGACAAATCCTTCCCCCCCACCCCCACACACCCGCCAACCCCCGCTGGAAGAGCCCGTTTCCCCGCTTCTCCTCCTCTTCGAGCCTCCGCGTCCACCGGGCTCCCCCTCTTGAGGGCTGGGACTGGGGCGGGGGCGGGGGGGGAAATAAAGCACGAGCAGCAGCCCCCACCTCAAGCGCCGGCCACGCGCCCACTCCCAAAGAGCCCAGGCCGTGCTTTGAATTAAATTTACACAGAAATAAATTAAAGCCACCCTCACACACACACATACAGGCGGGCGGGCGGGCGCCAGCCAGCCAGGGAATCTGGTCTCCAAACCAAAGGGCTGCCCCGTCCCATCCTCTCTTCCTCTTCCCCATCCCCAACACCAGGTCCGGCCTGAGATGGCCCCCCTCCCTCCCTCCCTCCGCTCACCCCAAGACGGGCGGGAAGAACCGAGCTCGCGGCCGTTAACGCTTGACTGCCGCCTTCGTCGTCTTCTCCCAGTTTGGCGAGGCGCTCTGGGCTACCCCTTCTCCATCACTCGATGGTTCGAAGTGGAGGGTGGGTGGGTTGTTTCCCCTTCTTCCGCCTCGCTCGCCTCGCTTTTATGCATGCGCCCAAAAGGTAGCTTCCCCACCTTAACCCGCCTGCTCAATCTCAAGCCCGTGGGTCCCTTAATCATTTCCGGGAGCCAGGCCGCCACCACAGTGAAATGATTTGAAGTTCCTCGGGCGGCGGCCCAGTGCGGATTGATCCACGGACTGGCACCGGTCCGCGGCCTGGGGGTTGGAGAACACTGCTATATAGTTCTGTTGTTCTGTGTGTGTGTGAACTGAAGTTCAACAACACAGGCCCATTCCATTCAAGTCGATCAGGAGAAGTGTGATATTAATTTTCTTTTCATTCCCTGAACAACTACTAGTAGACTAGTAAACATTTAACAACAATATCAGGTTTGTTTATTTACATCCCAAATATTTTTCATGGGAGGCATAGTACACTGCCACTACTCATGTGAAGCCACCTGTCCAGCTACTGCTGCTGCTGAGTGACTGTCTTACAATATTATTTATTTATTACTGCAGCTCATTGTTTGTTTGTTGTGTTGTGTGCACTAGAACACACAGGCAGGGAGCCAGGCACATTCCATTTCAGTGCCTCCCTCAACTTTTGAATTCCTCCGATTTTAGAAAATTATACCAAGGGCCAGCAGGGCGACATTTTAGCTTGTATAGAAAAGAACACAGTGTATACGAGTAAGCTTGTGGGTGAAAAGGATAAGTTACTAGTTTGTTACTTAATAATAGAATCAGACAATCTATTCCTAATACTTTTGAGAAATGAAAGAAATGAAGAGGGGTGGCACAGCCAGAGGGAAGGGGAGGGGGACCCCCACTAAAATAAATAGGGGCACATTTCTGAAGGAAGGCACAGGAAGTGGTGCAGATAGTGATATTGCTGTGACTCTCTCTCCAAGCAGCAGCTCCACAACCAGCACGACCCTACCATCTTCTGTCACTGAGGGAAGAATGGATGACTGCATGCGATACCCAACACCACCATGCTTGGACATGGAGGACACCTCCCCTTTATCAGGAAGAAGACGAGGACTCGGGAATGGCATCAGAATCAGAAACGGGCTCTTTGCATCTAAATCTGCTAGATTCTTATTTATTTTATTTATTTATTTTCACACTTATATACTGCACCTATTTCCCTCATGGGGACTCAGGGCGGTTTACAGCATAAGAAGATAAAACAACCAAAACAGCTAAAACACCCAAAAATCCAAAACAGGGAGTGGCAAAGGCGGTCAGGCGGGCCAGGCAAGGGAGACGGGGAAAAAAAAACAAGGAAAAAAAAAACACAACCTGTATCCCTAATCAGCGCCAAAAGCATCCCGGAAAAGTAAGGTCTTTAAGCTTTTCCTGAACGACGCCAGCGACGGAGACTGCCGTAGCTCGCTTCGTAGCTTATTCCAAAGAGTTGGCCCCACCACCGAGAAGGCCCATCCACGTGTGCTCGTTTTGCGGGCCTCCCTCGGGGGGACCGTCTGTAGCGAGAGGGCCAATGATGAAGGGGTGGATCGGGCCCAATCTGATTGTCGGGAGAGACGCTCTGCCAGATAAGCAGGGGCCAAGCCATGGATGGTTTTGTAAACCAAAACCAACACCTTGAACCTTATCCGGGAGGCAACGGGTAACCAGTGTAGGCGAGCCAGGATGGGGGTGGCACGGTCATAACGACACGCACCAACCACCAGCCTGGCCGCCGCATTGTGGACCCGTTGCAGTTGCCGAACAAGGTTCAAGGGGAGCCCCATGTAGAGAGCGTTGCAATAATCCAGCCTCAACATGACCAGCGCCAGGACCACTGTCCTCAAGGAGCTCTCATCAAGGCACGGGCAAATCTGGGCGTTGAGCTTAAGATGGTAAAAGGCCGACCTGGTCACGGCTGACACCTGGGATTCCAGGGTCAGATCCAGATCCAGGACGGCGCCCAGATTCCTCACTCTTTGCGCCAGCTGGAGGGCGGACCCGCCCAGACTGGGAAGAGGGCCATAGTACCCCTCCGAGCCACCCCCGAAGAACAGAACCTCGGTCTTTCCAGGGTTGAGCCTGAGTCTGTGGGTCCTGGTCCAGTCCAAAACTGCAGCCAGGCAACGATCAAGGGTCCGGACGGCCTCCACTGCACAGGTGGAAAAGGAGAGATAGAGCTGCGTGTCATCAGCATACTGATGACAGCAGACTCCAAAACTCCGGATGATCTCTGCCAGCGGTTCATGTAGATGTTAAAGAGCATTGGGGAGAGGGACGACCCCTGAGGCACCCCACAGAAGAGTCTCCAGGGAGCCGGCAGCTCACCCCCCAAGCTCACACGCTGGGTGCGGCCCTCAAGGAAGGAGCGGAGCCAGCACAAAGCCAGACCCCCAATCCCCACCTCCGAGAGCTGCCCCAGCAAGATACCATGGCCGACAGTATCAAAAGCCGCTGACAGGTCGAGAAGGACCAGCAGGCTAGAGCAACCCCTGTCAGCCCTCCTCAACAGATCATCGTGCAGAGCGACCAGTGCCGTCTCGGTCCCATGACGCGGCCTAAACCCGGATTGGAAGGGATCCAGGACATGGTTCTCCTCCAGGAACGACTGGAGACGCAGGGCGGCGACTCGCTCAATCACCTTGCCCAGAAAGGGAACATTGGCTATGGGACGATAGTTGGACATGTCGTCCACAGCCAAGCCGGGTCTTTTAATAATGGGCTTCACCACCGTCTCCTTCAGAAGACTAGGAAAAATCCCATCCCTGAAGGAGGCTGAGGCAATTAGTGAAGCCCATTTCGGCATGCTCCCCCCTGCGATCTTAATCAGCCAGGAAGGGCAAGGGTCGAATGGAGAAGCCGCAGGCCTGCAATGTCCCAGGGCCCTGGAGGCATCCACAGGTGTAACAGGCCCAAACTGAACAAACTGAGGCGACTGAGGCAGCCCAACACCAGCCAAGGCGGGGACAGGATCAGTGCAACCGGCATCCAGCTCGGAACAGATGGCCTCTATCTTAGATTTAAAGAAGGCTGCAAAAGACTCACTAGTGAAATCACTAGGAGGAGGCCCAGGCAGACCGGGATTGGTGAGGTCTCAGACCACCCGGAACAATTCCGCTTGGCCATTCGAGGCCTCACCAATTCTCAGTGCGACAAAAGATCTCCTAGCCGCCCTTATCACTCGAGAATAGCGACCGGTAGACGCCTTAACCGCAGCCCAATTCAAAGCCGTCCGCGCCGTCCGCCATCTGCTCTCTAGCCTTCTCCGCTCTTGCTTCATCGCCTGCAGTTCCTCGGTAAACCAAGGAGATGAACGGGCTCGGCATCGAATCAGGTGCTTGGGGGCGATCCGGACAGCTGCCCTGGCCACCTCCTCATACCACCTTTTGACCAGGGAGTCGACCGGATCGTCATACAAACCGTCTGGAACACTCCTGAAAGCCTCCACAAACCGGTCAAGGTCCAGGAGCCCCCGGGAGCGGGCCCAGATGGAAGAGCCTGGCTCCCCACGGGGCGGGGTGGCAACCGTAAGGGAGAAAGTCAGCAGATGATGATCTGACCATGACATGGGACAGGCCAACAACCTCCCGACCCCCAGATCAAAACCCCGCGATGTGGAGGCAAAAACCAGGTCCAAGGTGTGTCCACCTTTGTGAGTGGGACCGATGACTAATTGGGACAGGTTCATGGAGGCCATGGACACCATGAATTCCAGAGCTGCTCCCGACAGTCCAACCTCGACATACACATTGAAATCCCCCATCAGCAAAAGGCAAGGGGACCTCAGAAGTGCCGCCGAGATGAACTCGGAGAGCTCTGGGAGGGAGAGTGCAGGGTTTCGGGGAGCACGGTACACAAGCACTATCCCGAACCTGTCCCTCTGGCCCACCACAAGGTGGAGACATTCCAAACCTGGACTCACCAACGTCGCAGATCTGCTGACATGAAAGGAGTCCCTATACACAATGCCCCCCGCCCCCGCCCCTCCGACCTGTCCAGATGCTGCACACAGTAACCCTGGGGGTGAAGCAGAATGAGAGAGGCCCCACCACCCTTGCCCACCCAGGTCTCTGTGAGGAATGCCAGGTCGGCTCGCTCATCCACGATCAGATTGTGGATGAGAGGGATCTTGTTATGCACCGACCTGGCATTAATCAGCAGGCAGGACAGGCCGGGAGCACAGACGGATTGGATCCCTGCCATATGGCAGTGAGCCGGCGGGTCAGAACGTGGGACAGGCCGTAGGTGCCTGTCCCGAGTTCTCCTTATCCGATCGACCCGCCGGCCCCAAGCGCATCTCCCGTGGCCCGACACCATCCTAATGAGGCACCCAGCAGGCTCCATGTGATCTTAAATGACCAAGAACACAGATCTAAAGTAACACAAGCACGTAAAAAATTACAATGAAAATAAAACGACAGATACAACCAGAAGTGATACACTACAGTGTATACAACAATTCAATATAGCAATATGAGGAAACCCACCCACACAATTATTATTATTATTATTATTATTATTATTATTATTATTATTATTATTATTATTATTATTATTATTATTATTATTATTATTAAGGACCTGTTGGCAGGAACAGACGAAAGTCAGGCTTCAGGCAGTGATGGAAGGAGCAGCCCTCTTTCCACCCAGAGTAGCACCAGTGAGAGCAGTAGTACTCTACTTTCCCGGCAGGGCACAGGCCACGCCACCACCAGCACAGCAGCAGCAGGCAGTACCAGAGGGGGCAGTACTTTCCATAAGCCTCGCAGGTGTCTCTGGGAGCATTTTGAGAACAGCCTGGAAGACTCGAGGCTGGCAGTGTGCAAGAAATGTGGGGTGGTGGTGCGCAGGGGAAATGACCCCAAACACCTCTCCTCAAGGGGCTTGCACAGCCACCTCATGCGAAAGCACCCTGGGACTCTGCCTGGAACAATGTCAGGCCCTGGTTCCTCAGGGAGAAAGAGAGGGGAAGAAGGCATGGGGAAGGACAGGGACACCTCCACTGAGACTGGGAAGAGGCAGACCACTCTGCAGGAAGTGGTGCCGCTGTGTGGGAGTCTTGTCAGCCAGCGAAATAGGGCCAAGGCACAGGAGACCACCACTCGCGTGGTTGGTGAAATGGTGGCCATGAACGGGTTGCCCCTCTCCTTTGTGGAGTCATCAGGCTTCAGGCACCTGATGTAGCACGTGGCTCCATGGTACGAGCCTCCATCCCGTCGTACCTTCAGCAGGCGGGTGATTCCCTCCCTTTATGAGCCCGTCAGGGACATGGTCCGGGCCCTGCTGCAGGCGGCCAGAGGAAGGAAGATCCACTTCCGACCTCTGGACCGATGGGCACCACGGATACCTCTCTCTGACGGCTCATTGGTGGCAACCCAAGGAGGTCCTGGAACCCAGGGCATCCCAAGAACGGCTGCAGAGGGAACCACAAGGGAGCACCCCAAGAGGGTACAGGGTGGTGCTTCTCCAGGCACAAAGCAAGGAGGAGAGTACCAAAGGCATCCACATTTCTGAGGTCCTCAAGACAGCACTGCGAGAGTGGGGATTGGGAACTGAGGGGCAGGTCAGTCGCGGATTCATGGTTACTGACGCAGGCCGTAACATGATCAACGCGGTTGATAGGGCAGGGTTCCAGGGCATCGTGTGCGCAGCACACAAACTGCATCTAGTGGTGGGTGATGTCATTGGGCTGCGAGCACCGAAGGACTCCTGTGATGAGGGGACCCTGGAGACCAAGGCCTTGCTGGATAAGTGCAGGAAAATCGTCGGGCACTTCTCACGCAGCGTCAAGGCATCCAGGATGTTGCGTGAGAAGCAGGCGGAGATGGGGCGACCAGAGCACATATTGATCCAGCACGTGACCACCCGGTGGAATTCCACCTATGAAATGGTCAACCGCCTGGTGGAGCAGAGGCAAGTGGTGGAATACGTCATGTCAACCACTCCCGTCCTGCCAGAGGGAAGGGTGTTGGACATTGGTGCTACCGAGTGGCTACCCCTCTCCCAGATGGTGGGTATCCTGCAGCCTTTTGAGGAGACCACCCACGTCCTCAGCAGCTACAACGCCAGCCTGGGCCACATACTCCCCCTGGTAAATGCCCTTTGCCAACGCCTAGAGGCCAGTATCAGGGACAAACCCGATCTTCTCCCAAAGAGCAGGGCCTTGGCAGACAGGCTGCTGACCGGCGTGGATACCTGCCTTAGCCCATTGAGGAGGGAAAAGGTGTACCAGATGGCATGTCTGTGCAACCCTCGCGTCAAGGGTTCCCTGGCGGGCAGCGCTGCTGACCTAAACTCCTGGAAGACAGAGCTATGCCGTCAAGTCCGCAGGGCTCTCACAAATCTGGCCCAGGCGTTCCCGAGGGCGCACGGAAGCCACAGCAATGCAGAAGAGGAATCCTCGCAAGGGTCCTCCTCCTCCTCTACTCCAGGAGTGTACACCCAGAGACCAGGTCCTGCACCAGCAGCCAACTACCTGGCCTCTGCCCTAGCCATGGCAGTCTCTTCCTCAGCGGAGGCAAGGGAGGAAGAAGAACCGGACCCCGCTCTGACCATGGTGAGGGAGCTCAGAAGCCTCAATGCGTGGATGAGGCGATGGTGTCGAGAGGAGGGCTTTAGATTTGTCAGAACATTTTGGGACAAGCCAAACCTGTTCAGGAGGGATGGGTTGCACTGGGACCAGATTGCAGGCACTCAACCTCAAAAAGGCAGCAGAGCAGCTTTTAAACTGATAACTGGGGGAAAGCCAACAGGAGCTGAGTGGCATCCAGTTCGGAACACCTCATCCACAGGGAATGAGGTTGGAAAGGGTAGAGAATCACATAGAGATGACATAGCAGGTATTAGCACTGAGAGAATAATGGAATGTGATAGTTTGCTTACTGAATATAATAGCTGTGGAGGGGGGGAGAACAAAGCAGCAGCTGTTGTTGCAGAACCCACTGTACAGGTGCTTCTACACCAATGCTCGAAGCCTCCGACCAAAAATGGGAGAACTTGAACATTTGGCAGCTAGGGATAACATTGATATAATAGCCATAACAGAAACCTGGTGGAATGTAGAGAACCAGTGGGATACAGCAATCCCAGGCTATAAACTCTACAGAAGGGATAGAATCATAGAATCCTAGAGTTGGAAGAGACCTCATGGGCCATCTAGTCCAACCCCCTGCCATGCAGGAACCCCTTCACAATATTTCCGACAGATGGCCATCCAGCCTCTGCTTAAAAACCACCAAAGAAGGAGACTCCACCACCCTTTGGGGCAGCATATCCCACTGCCGAACAGCTCTAACTGTCATGAAGTTCTTCCTAATGTTCAAATGGAACCTCTTTTCCTGTAGTTTGAACCCAGTGCCACGAGTCCTAGTCTCTGAAGCCATGGAAAACAACCTATTTCCTCCTCAATATGACATCCTTTCAAGTATTTAAACATAGCTATCATATCCCCTCTCAGTCTTCTTTTTGAAAGGCTAAACATTCCCAGTTCCCTAAGCCGTTCTTCATTAGACCTTTCCTCCAGACCCTCAGCCATCCTGGTTGGCCTCCTCTGCACCTGCTCAAGGTTGTCAACATGCTTTTTAAATTGAGGCGCATAGAACTGGACACAGTACTCCAGGTGGGGTCTGACCAGAGCAGAAGAGAGTGGTACTATCACTTCCCTTGATCTAGACACTATGTTTCTGTTGATGCAACCAAGAATCGCATAGGCTTTCCTGGCCGCCGCATCACCCTGCTGACTCATGTTCAATTTGTGGTCCACCAAGACTCCCAGATCCCTTTCACAGGCATTATTCTCCAGCCAAGTATCCCCCATCCTATATCTGTGCAATTCATTTTTATTTTATTTTTTGCATCCAAAAAAATCCCCCTCTGCTCCTCTTACTACCCGCAACTTCCCTGCTTGGCTCCAAAGAGAAGAGGCCCCACCCTCAAAAACCAGGCAACGTTGTCAAGTGAGACCCTGCCGACGTCCCTGGACCCCTGAATTTGGGTGTGCAGTCTGTGTGTAGGTGTGGGGCCTAGGAGTTGATCCTGGGTAAAAATCAGGTAGATCCATGTGGATCCGTGCCTTGGAACCATGTTTTTGCACCACTGCGGAGTCATGCGCTGATGGACCCATGATTTTTGGTGTGCAATCTTTGGGCTGAAATGGGCTCTATATATGATAGTGGATTTATCATGATCCAATGTAAAAATCATATGAAATCAGATGGTTCCGTGAGATGGAACCATGTTTTTGTGCCACTACCAGGCCATGCGCTGGAGGATACATGATTATTCTTGTGTAATAGTTGGCCATGAATGGGATGTGTTTTGGGAAGGATCCCATGTAAAAATCATATGAAATCAGGAGGTTCCCTCAAGTTCCGCCTTTTACCCAGACCCGACCCTGCCTACATCCCTGGATTACAAGGAAAGAGTCATTTCCAAGTAGAGAAGGGAGAAAGGGGCGCTCTCCCTCAACACGTGTCCCTCTCTCAAAGTCCTTCTGCACGAGAACCTTTTCGGTTCCATCTTCCTGGATCCCCAAAAGAGGAAAGGAGGCATTTGGGAAGAGATCCGTGCCAGGAGGGCCAGGGTTAGCATCTCCCCCCACAGAACCTGCCCTCGGTGAGTGTGGGGTTTGGGGAATGAGTGGGGTTGGGGGGCAAAAAGATACAGCACTCTCTGCACATGTTCAGAAATCCTAGGTAGCAGTCAAAGAGAGGCTCATGCCACCCAGGTTCACACCCCACTACTTGACTGGGGGGTGGCGGTGGGGAGTTTGGGGGAAAAAATACCTGTTATGGAATTTCTTGGCTATTATGGAGCAAAATGTATCAGGCATCCCTTACCCAATCTTGGCAACCGATCTGCATGCGGTTAATCCCTCGGTGCTGCCTGCGGTCCAAAGAAAGAAACAGATTCTCTCTCCTGCCTCGCAGGGGTTGCAGAACCGGAACGGAAGAGGAACCAGGAAGTGGGTGGAGAGGCGCCCTTCCCTCCGCCCTCCTCTCTATGGTCTCCGAGGGACGCGCGCGCAAAAGGGGGGGTCTCCTTTGGAGTTTCCCGCGTCAGAGGGAGAGACTGGCAGTCATTAATTGCTTTAAGAAGGGGGTGCGAGAGGGAATATTTGGGGCAGAAGCCAAAGGGTGGGAGGGGCGGGTCGGAGAGGGGGTCAATTGAGGCTGATTCCTTCCCTCCCCCACCTTTGGGTCCTCTTTGGGAAACGCCGGAGGAGGGAGGGAGCCCCTCTACTAATTCCTAGCTCTACATTCACTCCCTTCCTCCAGAAACAGGAACCAGGAAGCGGAATGAGAGGCATCCCTCCCTCCGCCCACCTCTCTATGGTCTCCGTTGGACGCATGCGCAAAGGGGGGGGCTCCTCTGAATTTTTCCCGCGCCAGGAGGAGGTCCTGGGAAGAGGTTAGGAATGGGGGGGACGGGGGGCGGGAGGGGGCCGTAATATTGGGGGGAGGGGCAGGGAAAGGGGGGACCGAGGGGGGGGGTCCTGATTCCTGCAGTGCTGGATCCCACCCCCTTTCAGCCTTTAACACCCCCAAGACGCCCTTCTCCCAGCAGGCGTGGCTCGTCCTGGCTTCTCCTCGGATGAGAACCCCCCATCATCTTCTTCTCCCCCAATCCTGCAGGCACCAAAGGGGGTTAAAAAGGTGGGGGTGGGAGAAAGCAAGGGGGGTCTCAGTACCCCCAAATCGCTCCACTGTTTCCCCCAAAGTCTGGAGGGGTCCCTGGGTGGGAAAGTGGTGGTGGTGGAGGAGGAGGTTTTGGGAAGGGGGGAGGAGGAAGGGGCCAGACGGGTTAGTGGGGGCACAAAAAGGGGGAAGCAGCTGGGCAAGAGGGGGCTGGTGCGGCAAACAGCCGGCCTGTAACTGGCGATCTCTTTGCCTTCTCTTTTAATGCCTGCCCAAAAACCTGAGTTGGGGGAGCAAGTGAGACCCCAGATCCACCTCCAAGCCAAACCCCCCCCCCAGTTTTGTGGGGAGGGAATATTGCCAGAGGGATGGGATGGTTTTTCCTCCCTGCCTGGCTTGGGAGAAATCCTTGTTCTGTTGCTTCCATGTGAATAAAAAGTGCTTCTGAAAGAAGGCAGGGCAGGAAGAGGCCCAAGGGACTGCTACGGGTGGGGGGAAGATGATGGAGGGGGTGTCAGAGATTTCGAAGCCCAAAAAATAAAAAGGGCTCAAAGGACAAGAGGGAGGACTCGGATTCCAATTGGGGCCTTTGCATTGGGTGATCCGTATTGAAAAGCTTGGCAGGAACAACTTATTTCTCTGAAGCATCAGTTGAAATGACCCAGGACTTGAACCGGGGTCTCCCCAAATCCCAAGCGGGACCCCTCAGCCCACCTAAAACCACCTGAAAGGGTTTTCCAGGGCAAAACAATATTTTGCACAAATAAAGAAAAGGGTCAAGATTTTGTCTCAGAGTCTGGGAGATGCTCCTCCTCCTTCGTCCTCTTTCCCTCCTCCCACGCCTTCTCCTTTTTTCTCTCTGACTTGCAGCCCTACTACAAGATGTAAAAAAAGAACAAAGGGATGCCATGGGAGGAGAGTTTTTTGGTTTCCTTTCATCAAGCAGCCTCCAGACTGATCTTTTTTTCCTTTTCTCCAAAGCAGGGGAGAAACTGAGCTGATCTCACCTGACTTTTCTCTGGGCCAATATTGAAGACTCAAACTCCCAGTCTCCACAACATCTCCAAGGCAGGTGAGATTTCTTTCTTTTTTGGGGGGCGGGGAGTCAGAAGCAGCACCGCCCAATTAATAGGATACGATCTGTTGAGAAGCACCAAGAGCCTTTGTGGGCAGCTACTCCTCCCTGTTGTGGTCCAGAGAGGACACTGAGGTGGGTTCGACCTTCCTTGTGTCGCCAAACAGGGGATTACTAGTTCTTTTGTATCCCAAGGAGATTAGCAGATTCTGGAACGGAACGAGAAGCTGACCTAGTACTGGGCGATTCACCTCTCCTTCCCCCCAGGAGGAGCTGGAACCTTCTGGAACGCTGCAGTTGCACTCTGGTGTTGGATTCCACTCTCAAGCTCCTCCCCATTGGACTCTGGAGAAAGGTCCAGGTCCTCCTCAACATCAGGGCACCTGATTTCAGGCTGATTCCCAGCCATGTTTTTCATTTTGAGCTGCAGTTGGGGAGGTACAGCACTTTTCCTGGGCTGCTTGACTGGAGTTTTCGTTGGCTTGACGGGTGTCTGTGGGGGTTCCTCAGACCCTCCCTCACAGTGACATGTGGAACGTCCTCTTTGAAGCACCAGACATCCTCCCAAGAAAGAGTGGTACGTGGCTCTCTGGGGAATTGCTATCCTGAGGCTGGAATCTCCTCTCCCTTGACTCAAGTTCTGTTTCTGACTTCTGTGGAGGTTGGATATGCCTTCCAGAGGTTGGGTGTGGAGTCTTGATAAAATAATACTTTTTAAAACTCAGAATCTCATCCTCAGTCAGCGCAAATTCCATCGCATCATCTGGCTCGCG
Organism: Phrynocephalus forsythii; assembly: GCA_029282475.1. NCBI lineage: Eukaryota > Metazoa > Chordata > Lepidosauria > Squamata > Agamidae > Phrynocephalus > Phrynocephalus forsythii. The sequence goes on along the minus strand of JAPFRF010000501.1, from coordinate 104,571 downwards.
GGTCATGACATCTATACACAGTCGGGGGGGGGGGGGGGGGAGAGAATAGTCCACCCTAATTGTTCCATCTATAATTTCCTGAACCATACAGTGAAACCTTGACTTATGTCATTAATCCGTTCCAGAGGTCTAGACATAAGTCAAACATGCCTTAAGTCAAAGGAACTTTTCCCATAGAAAGTAATGGGAAAGTGGATTAATCCATTCCAGGTGATGAAAAAGACCCCCCAAAACAGCAATTTAACACAAATTTGACTGGGATAGGAGATTCATTCCGGGGATGTAAATGAAATGTCTCTTCAAAGAGAGGAGGAAGCAGTGGAATTATAGTCCACAAGTTATATGCCTCCACTTTTTAATGTTCATAACAACAATGTCTAACATTTACGTTTTACTGATCTTTAACCTAACATTCCAAGCTCTGAACAACTCTATGCTTACCATTAGAGTCCCACAACTGTACAACTCCCCAACTAAAATGCTTCCATTGTGGACCAGACTTCTGCAGCCAGATTTTTTACAAGACTGAGCCGACTGTCTAACCAGCGAGGCCAGCCCTGAGCTCCCGGCCCTTCTTCTCCGGCAGCAGCGGCAGCTTCGGTGAGGCTGAGAACCAGCTCCAGGTGCTTGGAGCTGGCCTCGCCGAAGCCGCCGCTGCCGGAGGAGAGGAAGAAGGCAGGAGCAGTTTGGAGGTGGCAGCCGCGATGCTGGGTCGTGGCTGCCGCCCGATTCCGGGGCATTGCACCGGGGCTCCGAGCTGTAAGTCAAAGCCTGCGGCGCAACTCAAACAGGCCCCTTCTGGCAAATGCGTTTAAATGTAGCCAAATGTCAAGTAATGCATATTGGGGCAAAAAATCAAAACTTTATATATCAACTCATGGGCTCTGAATTATCCATGACAGATCAGGAAAGAGATCTTGGTGTGTTGGTGGACAGCTCCATGAAGGTGTCTCCCCAATGTGTTGCAGCGGTGAAGAAGGCCAATTCCATGCTAGGGATTATCAAAAAGGGGATTGAAAATAAAACAGCCAACATTATAATGCCATTATACAAAACAATAGTAAGGCCCCACCTGGAGTATTGTGTACAATTCTGGTCACCGCATCTCAAGAAAGACATAGTGGACCTGGAAAAGGTGCAAAAGAGAGTGATCTAGTCTCATGCGCTCCCAAACGCATCTGGTGGGGCAGCTGTGAGATACAGGAAGCTGGACTAGATGGGCCTTTGGCCTGATCCAGCATGGCTCTTCTTATGTTCTTATGATTGCTGGGCTGGGGCACCTCCCTTATGAGGAAAGGCTAAAGCATTTGGGGCTCTTTAGTCTGGAAAAAAGGCGCCTGGGGGGGATAGGATTGAGACATACAAAATAATGCAGGGTATGAGTAAAGTGAATAGAGGGAAGCTCTTCTCTCTCCCCCAAAATACCAGAACTAGGGGACATCCACTCAAATTGAGGGCTGGGAGAGTAAGAACAGACAAAAGAAAATATTTTTTCACCCAGCGCGTTGTTAGTCTATGGAACTCCCTGCTGCAGGATGTGGTGATGGCATCCTTCAAGAGGGGATTGGACAGATTCCTGGAGGAAAAGTCCATCACAGGTTACAAACCATGATGGAGATGTGTAATCTCCAGGCTTAAAACCGGGGTCCTTCAAGGGCCAGATGCAGGGGAGTGGTATCAGGAGACAGATATCTAGTCTCATACGCTCCCAAACACATCTGGTGGGGCCACTGTGAGATAGAGGAAGCTGGACTAGATGGACCTTTGGCCTGATCCAGCATTATGGCTCTTCTTATGTTCTTATGGCTGCAAGTCAAATATGCTGCAAGTCACGCAGTATGTAAGTCAAGGTTCCACTTTAGTAGCATCTGCTGCCTTTAGTCATTGCCTTATCCAAGTTTTAATGCCACTTAGAAGGCAGCAGATAGATTGTTTCTGCTCCCATTTCACAGTCCTCGGTTTTGGATGCAAGCCCTTGTTGTGTATAAGGAAATCTCCTCACAAGCCCTTTGAATTCTTCCCACGTTTTGTCTTTGCATTCAATGAGTAGCTTAGAAACTAGAGGTCCACTCTCTTGAGTTTGAAGCAAGCCAAGCCATAGACCTTCTTCCACTTCTAATTCCTTCACACAAGAGTTCAAAATCTTCCAAGAAAGTCAAAATATCTTCACCAGAAGATGTGCAGAACAGGAAGGCATTTACGATCAAATCCCTGAGAAAGAAGCAGCAGCCCCCTCTCCTGATGCTCTTGCTCTTTACGTTTTTGGGCTTTAATTAATTCATTTAATTTCCTTTCCTTAATCTCTAATTCTCTTTCTTTTAGCAATTCTATTCATTCCTGCTGTTTCAATGAAGGTAAGAGAGCCAAGCGCTCCAAATACCATTCTATCTGAGTTGTTTCCTGCGGGTGGGGGTGGGGGTGGGGTAGTCTGGCCGTCTGACTGGCTTTGCCTGATCAGAGTCGTCCACCGTGATAGGTGAGGCAGGAGCACTGTCCGTACGATCAAAAGAAAAATGGCCTCCGTGAGTAAACTGTGCCCTTGCAGTTTGCTGGGCCGTGGTTAACCTTTGCAGAGTAAGCTGTGTTCGGGACACTGTACTTCAAGAAAACTGCCTTACAGATATGTTTGTGAAGATTCTCAGTCCTCCAGGTGAGGTTATCTCAGACATGGCACCTGAACTTCTTTTCTTGTGAGATCAAAATGTTTTGCTACTCAAACAAGCAGCTTCTTCAGTCTGCTTGGATGAATAGCGAAATCTTTGGATCTCACAAGAATAGAATTCCAGTTGCCATGACCCATCTTTCACCTGTCCTACAGAGAGGATGGTGAGGATCTCCTCTCCGCCAGCCCACCATGCAGGACGTGCAACGATGGGATCAAGTGACATCAAACCAGATGTCAGTTGAAGAAGATGAAAAACTTCCTACTTGTTAGGGCAGTACGGCAAGGTGGCGAGTGCTCCAACACTTCAGATACTCTTTGTATCTGCTCTGTGAACTAACCAGGAGGTAAATGATTCCCTCCCTCTCAAATGAGTTTCAGGGTTGTCCAGGCAGAGGGCTAGTCTAGCTTTACTTGTGTAAACAGAATAGTTGCACAACAACATATTCTTTTCAGTGGGAACTGGCAGGAGGGCAAAGTAATTTTTATTGTTTGCATTTCTCTCCCCTTATGGTTTGTTCTTGCTTTATGCAGTATTACGGTACTACAATTATTTAACTTAAACTCTTTGCAGATTCTTTCTGGCTCCTTCTAATAATGTCTTGTTCTAGTAAAGTCTGAATCGGTTTTCTGCATTTTTTTCTTTTGATACTTCTGAATAGAGATGAGCACGAACCGAAAAAATAGCGATTCGTTTTGGTTTGGTTCGTTTTAGGGTTCAGTTCGTTTTATTTCATTTTAAATGATTTTTTTGAAAAAAATTATTTCGTTGATTCATTGATACATTATTCGTTTTGTGTGTTGTGTGTGTGGTGCTTGTGCAACTTTGGCTGGGAGAAAGAGGGGCTTAATCTCCCCCCCAGCCACCTCAAAGAAACCCTTCTTTCCGCCTCTGCATGAGGAGGCGAGGAGCAGGGTCTCTTTTGACATTTTCCCCTGCAGCGGATGGCAGCGCTGAGTGGGCGCTTGGCACTGTCATCCACTGCAGGCAGGACTGGAGCGTCCATTAAGGCGAACGAGGCAGTTGCCTAGGGTGCCAAAATGGAGAGAGGGCGCTGGACAGCCTGCTGCCCGCCGCTGGCCACCGCCATCCCTCCCCCCACCGCCCGCCAGCCGTCTGCCCATCGCTGCCTGTTGCCGCCCACTCTCCACGCCCGATGCCATCTGCCGCCCCTCCCCTGGTACCAACTGGGTACCAACTGGGCCAGATTTAAAGGGGTCCAGCCATTGACAGCTAGGCAGGAGCCCTCAGAAAATGGTGGAGGAAAGGGCGGGCTACAGCTGATTGGCGGCACTGGCTTCTGGCAGAAAAAGCCTGCGGTTTCCCCACAGCTATTGCAAGGGAAACCTTTCCTATAGGAATGCATTGCTTCAATGCATTCCTATGGGAAAACGAAACAAACGAAGCAGAAATTTCCGTTTTGTTTTGTTTTTCTTTCATGGGTCAGTTCGTTATTCGTTTCGTTAGGTAACGAAATGAATTAAAAATTCATGTTGTGCTCATCTCTACTTCTGAATTGTTGTAAGCCTCTTTGAGTCCCTATATGGAGGAAGGAGGGGTACACATTTTAAATACACAAATGAATACAAACTTCCCAGGACTCCTTGACGGGGACAAATGACAACCCCCACAGGAGGAGGGAGGTTATAAAGGTATTCCTGTTAGCTCCCTTTAGTGCTTGGTATGGAATAGGCCCTTCAGAGCCATTTCCTTTGCAAAAGCCTTGCTAGAAGACAGGGGAAATGGCAGAAACCAAGGTTGAGGATAGAGATGGAAAAGTCAGAGGTGACCCTGAAAGCACAAACCCTTCAGGTTCTGCCTTTTAGTCCTTTCCTCGTGACCTCAGAGATGCTCATTCTGGCTGCTTGCCCCCCCACCCACCCAACACACACACATTCTCTCTCCTATAGAAAAGCCCCAAGATAGAATCTGAATATTCCAAGATGGAATATGAACAAGTGAAGAGCAGGCCTTTTGTGTAGTGGGTTTTCAGGAGACAAGCAGAGGGTTGGGGAAATCCCAATTCATTCCTCTCCTCCTCTTTTTTTTCTCTCAATGGAAAGGAGCCCCCCTTGACCTGCACCGACCTCCCTTGGAAGTATTCCCCCACCCCCGCTTCCTTTTTGATTCCTCCCCGGCCCTCAACCTTTGTACGGAGAAGCTCCTTTTGTTGTTGTTGTTGTTGTTGTTGTTGTTGTTGTTGTTGTTGTTGTTGTCATTCAGTCATTCAGTCATGTCCGACTCTTCCTGACCCCATGGACCAGAGCTTGCCAGGCCTTCCTATCCTCCCCTGCCTCCTGGGGTTTGGTCAGATCCATATCTGTTGTATCGATGATGCCGTCCAACCATCTCATTCTCTGTCATTCTCGTGGCCAAACAAAAAGAAAGCTTCTGAAAGAAGCTCCTTTAGCCTTCCTTATATATACACACACACGTCATATACCACAAGTCCCCCCACTTTTTATTAATTGAGTTTCCCATCCCCATTATGCCACCTCCCCAAGGCCCCCCTTCTTCCAGGGCAGAAAGCAGGAAACACAGTCTAGGACACCCCTTTTTGCATAATTTCTCCATTGGAGACCCTCGAGAGGGAAAGGACCTCAACAGCCTTCCTAGCTCTACCTTTCCTCCCTCAAACATGTTGGCATGATGAAAGAGAGCGGTGTATGTGGGGGTGGGTGGGTAGAGAGAATTGAGGGAAGAAGCCCAAGGGGAGGGTGGATCGGAGGGATAGGACTCAAATTCCTCTCCCATTGGTCCTTTTGGGGCAACCATGGGTTCCCTTGGGGAAGCGCTGGAGGCAGGAGTTCCTCTACAACCTTCCTAGCTGTACTTTCCCCTCTCTCCAGAGGCCCAATCTTATCCCACATATCCAGGGGATGTAGCATCTTTTTTTAAAATATTTTATTGAGGAAGTAACAGCATATATTTCCAGTAGACATGGGCATGACTTAGCGGAATTCCCGTTCCCGTTTCCGTTCCTTGTTTCCGTTATGTAACGGAAATGGTAACGGGAATTACTCCGCCAGAACTCGAACTCGAACCGACTAAAGAATAATTGGGTCTGATTTGTCGTTGTCGTTCCTGGCATCGCGGCAATCCCGCAATGCCAAGCGGCACAGAAAAAAAGTTGTTGTTTTTTAAAAAAACCGATTCCTGGCCAAAAAGCAGGCGAAAATATGCCTGCCTGAGTGAGGGCTCAGGGCACCTACCAGAGGGGTGGTTTCTGGGGGGGGGTCCCCGGCCTCCCGCCTCTCCTCCTGTCCCTCCTGGGCTGCGCTGGGGGCGGGCATCCTCGTCGTCCCGCCAAAGTCGCCGGCTCGCCGCCATTCAAGCGGCACAAAAAAAGTTTTTAAAAGAAAAAAAAAAACCTGATTCCCGGCCCAAAAAGCAGGCGAAAATATGCCTGCCTGAGAGGGCACCTACCAGAGGGGTGGTTTCGGGGGGTCCCCAGCCTCCCCCCCTCTCCTGTCCTGGGCTGCTCTGGTGGGGACTCGCAAGCAACAAGCCGGACTCGCCATGCCATGCGGTGCAGGCAGGGGATCCAAAATGGGGCGGCGACCGCAATCTTTTTTTTGAAATTGTGGTCCAAAAACACAAGCACCACAGAAACATGCGAAAATTATTTGCTATGCTATTTTAAAACTGCCAGAATTTTTACAGTAGCAGTGGGTTTTTCTTGCAACAAAATGTCTCCTCTGTCCTCTCTCCATTTATTTTATTTTATTTTATTTTATTTTATTTTATTTTATTTTACACCTGCGCAATGATAGGCTAGCCAAGTGGCCATGGGAGTGGTCAGTGGACCATGCAAATTTTTGGAGCCATTCCACCAATCGCATGGCCACTTGGCCACTGAGACTTCTGGGATGTGCCAAAAAGCCAACTAACCCTGCCCTAGCCCTAACCCTAACCCTAATCCTTTATTCCCTTACCCATACGCCACAGTACACTGTCCTCTTAGTGGGTCAGAGAGGCACTCAGAGGTGCACCCCAGTACCCACCCTAACCTCACCAGTAACAAGCCTAAGCCTAGCCCTTGCGCTAACCCTGTCCTAACCTAAGCCAGATCTGCTGTACTTGCATTGCACTACACGCAAGTACGCTTCCCTTCTTAGTGAGACACAGCAGGTGCAGAGAGCCTTCTGGTGCAGTGAAGGCATCCCCCTCTGGCCTCTGCCAGTCCACTGCTGCAAGTCTCTAGTCTGCAACTTGTTATGCATATCCATATGGCTATGCATGCCCTTTTGCAGTGGGTGAGGATAGGAGGCACCCACCCCAGAGAGGTGCCTCCAGCAGCCCGCTTTCCCTTCATAGCGGGCCAGAGGAGGCACCCACCCCACAGAGGTGCCTCCAGGAGCCCGCTACCCTCCCCCCCCCAAACCAGTACTAACGACAGACAAAAAACAAAACGACAAATTTTTGCGAAGTTTCGCGAAAAACAGAAACGAGCCGAAACGGCCCCGTCCCGAAAAACGACAACTCGAAAAAAAAAATTCCTGGTCGTGCCCATCTCTAATTTCCAGTCTTTACAAGTTTCCAAAACATTACATCATCCTTTAGTCCCTTCCTCATTAACCCTCCCTTTCCCTCCACCCCCAGCAAGCAGAAATTCACTACCCTTTCATGTTAAACATTATTAAGGCATGATGGAATAGTCTATCCCATTTCTTGTTCTCAGGCTTCCCTTTTATCCAATTTATATATTTCTCCCACTCCTTTAAAATTCTATGTTTCCCTTCTGTGTTTCCTTCTTGCATAATTTGTATCCAATTATTTTGAAAAAAATGATGTATATAAACTTTCCATTTATCATATTTCCATTTTTCTTGATCCTTCCATCCACCCGTTAATACCATTATAGCTGCTGCTATTCCGTAGTACACAATCTTTTTTACGCTTCTCCATTGTTTTTCTCTATCTACTAACCCTAAGAAAATATGATCTATTTTTAGCTCAATCCTTTTCTTTGTAATTTCTGATAACCAATTTTCTACTTTCTTCCAATATGTTCGTATTTTCTTGCATTTATTTATTTATTTATTTATTGTTGTATTTCTATCCCGCTTATCTTCTAAACAGAACTCTAAGTGGCGTACAAGCTAGCGAACAAGCGCCAACAATAAGCATAATCACAATAAAGATTAAAATTACAAAATAGTAAACAATATAAACAGTATAAATAAATTAGACAGGTTAAAACCCTGTTGCATCCCAGAAAACTTTATCAAGATGGGCGTTGGTAAAGATGGCGGAGGCAAAAAATAAAAAATAAAAATAAAAATAAAGAAATTAAAGGTCGCCAAAGGCCTCTCGGAATAGGAATGTTTTTTAAAGCTTTTCAAAAGGCCAGCAGGGACTCTGCAGAGCGCACTTCACTGGGGATGGAGTTCCACAAGGAGGGGGCTGCCACTGAGAAAGCCCGGTTCCGGGTAACCGTCTTCTGGGCTTCTCGTGGAGTGGCAACCCGCAGCGAGTGCACTCGCGCCTGCCGAACAGGACGGGCCGAGGTGGATCGCTGGGCGATACGCTCTGACAGGTATTCCGGTCCCAAGCCATGGAGGGTTTTATAAACTAAAACCAAGACCTTGAATCTAATCCGGGCTGCAACGGGCAGCCAGTGCAGGCGAGCCAGGACTGGGGTGATATGGTCATAACGACGCACACCAGCCACCAGCCTGGCCGCCGCATTCTGGACCCGCTGCAGGCGCCGGAGAAGAGTCAAGGGCAGCCCCATGTAGAGGGCGTTGCAGTAGTCCATCCTCGAGATCACCAGCGCTTAGACCACTGTTCTCAGAGAGTCAGCGTCCAGGAATGGGCGGATCTGGGTGATCTGATGAAGATGGTAATAAGCGGCCCTGGTCGCCGACGCCACCTGGGCCTCCATGGTCAGCGCCGGCTCCAGGACTATGCCCAGATTTGAGGCCTCACCAATTGTCAGGGAGCAATAAGATGTCTGAGCCTCCCTGATCGCGTTGGAATAGCGCCTAGTCTGGGAAACAACAGCAGCCTCACTAATAACCATCCGGGTTCTTCTGCAGCTGCACTCTAGCCTTCTCCTCACCTGCTTCATTGCTCGAAGCTCAGCCGTGAACCACGGCGAGGGCCGAGCTCGGCACTGGAGAAGGCGCTTGGGGGTGATCTGGTTGATGGTGTGGACAGCTCTTTCAAACCAATGGTTAGCCACAACCTCGGCCGGCGCGCTAGTCAGTCCTCCAGGAAACGCCCTGAAGGCCTCCTGGAACCGTACAGGGTCCATAAGTCTTCGAGGGCGGGCCAAAACAGGTGGCCGGTGGTCCCCGCATTTTTCCATATCATGTGTGCAAAAGTACATTTTTCTTTTTTACAATGCCAACAATTTTGTGATATGTTATTATTTATTCTATTTAATTTCTGTGGGGTATAATACCATTTATGCAATACCTTCAGTTGCATATCCTTAATTTTTTCCAATTTTATCTCTCTTATCCCCCGTAATATAGCCTGAATCTTTTCTGTATTTAAATCCATATCTCCTTCCCAATTATATTTAATTACATTTTCGTTCTAATTTCCCAATCTGACCAAATATCTATAAATCTCTCCTGCTCCGACCTTTTTTTCTTCATATTTCTTATACACCACTTCCCATTGTCTATCTTCTTTTCCCTTAAGAGAATGGAACCATTGTTCATATTTCCTTTTCATACTTTCTGCCACCATCCATTTTTGATTCCCTAATATCCCTTTTAAATTATTTATCCCCCCTCCTGTTGACATATAAGAAGAGCCATGCTGGATCAGGCCAAAGGCCCATCCAGTCCAGCTTCCCGCATCCCACAGCGGCCCCACCAGATGCGCCCGGGAGCGCATGAGACCAGACATCTGTCCCCCGATACCACTCCCCTGCATCTGGCCCCCGAACTACCCCGGTTTAAAGCCTAGAGATTACACATCTCCATCATGGCTTGCAACCCGTGATGGACTCTTCCTCTATGAATCTGTCCAATCCCCTACTGAAGGCATCCAGGCCAGACGCCATCACCACATCCCGTGGCAGGGAGCTCCACAGACCCACAACGCGCTGGGTGAAAAAACACCTTCCCCTGTCAGCTCTCACTCTCCCAGCACCCAACCCGAGCGTATGTCCCCTACTTCTGGCACTCTGAGAGAGGGAGAAGAGCCTCCCTCTATCCACCTCACTCATACCCTGCATTATTTTGTATGTCTCAATCATGTCCCCCCTCAAGCGCCTCTCCTCCAGACCAAAGAGGCCCAACTGTTTTAGCCTTTCTCCACAAGGGAGGTGCCCCAGCCCAGCAATCATTCTAGTCGCTCTCCTCTGCACCCCCTCCAGTTCCACCACGTCTCTCCCGAGATGCGGCGACCAGAACCGCACACAATACTCCAGGTGGGGCCCCACTACTGTTCTGTACAACAGCATTACAATGTTGGCTGTTCTATTTTCAATCCCCTTCTTGACAATCCCTAGCATGGAACTGGCCCTCCCCACCGCTGCCACACATTGGGGAGACACCTTCATGGAGCTGTCCACCAACACACCAAGACCTCTCTCCTGATCCGCCACGGACAACTCAGAGCCCATGAGTTGACAGACGAAGCCCGGATTCTTTGCCCCAATATGCATCACTCCACACCTGTTTACACCAAAACGCATCTGCCACTTCTCAGCCCACTCCCCCAGCCCGGAGAGATCCCTCCGGAGCTCCCCACAATCCTCTCTGGTCCCCACCACACGGAAAAGCCCCGTGTCATCTGCAAACCTGGCCACCCCACTGTCCATCCCTGTCTCCAGGTCATCCATGAACAGATTGAAAAGCAAGGAAGGAAGGAGAGAAACCCCCTGTGAGAGTGCAAGGGGGGAGAGTGCAATGGGGGGAGGAGAGGGGGAGCGTTGGAGGGGGGCTGGGCCCACGAGGGGGGGCAGTATTCAATCCTCCAAGGGGGGGTGGGAGGGCAGCGAGTCCCGCTTCCTAGAGAGGCAGGAAACCCGAAAGGCTTCCAGGGAGGGGCCTCTTCTCCACCAGACTATTAATTCCCCCACCCCCCCCCCCCCCCAAAAAGAGAGGGCTCTCCTCTGGTTGCTGGAAGGAGGGGAGGAAAAGAGAGAAACCCCCCCCAAGAAGGAGGAGGAGGTGCGTGGTGCAATGGGGGGTTGCAGTGTTCTTGGGTGGTTGGAGGTTGGGAGATGCGGGAAATGGAGGCTGGTGGGGAGGGGGGGAGAAGGAAAGACCCCCCTGGGTGTCCCTTTATGGGGGGAGATGGGGGGTGCTTTTCTGATGAAATCCGTGATGGGGTGGGGGTCATACACACAACTTATATGCCGCCCACTACCCAAAGGTCTCTGGGCGGCTTACAGTTAAAATGAACAGTTAAAACGGTTAAAATGTTAAAAAGGCAATGGTCAACCCCCCCAAGTGCAACGGAGGGGGGGTAGAGTGCAATGAGGGGAGGGGGAGCTTTGGAGAAGGGGGCAGTATTCGGTCCTCCAAGGGGGTGGGGCGCGAGGGCAGCGAGTCCCGCTTCCTAGAGAGGCAGGAAACCCGAAAGGCTCCCAGGGAGGGGCCTCTTCTCCACCAGACTATTAATCCTCCCCCCCCTCAAAAGAAGCTGCCTCCCCCCGCCCAGCATGCCTCCTCAAGAATGTTTTTATTTCTTTACTGATGGATTTCATGCATTTATATGCTATGACTCCTCAGGGTCATTCAACTTGCCATATAAGCAGTGAAAGACAAATGAAATATTGACACCCCCACCCCACCCCCACCCCCGCAAAGACAGCCACAGACTCCAAATGAAGGAAGATGACTCTATAGTCAGGCAAAGGTGGAGCCTTCCCACTGGCCTCTCCAGCTCCGATAGATTTTGGGTTTTGTACTCCTGACGTTAAGAGCAAAAGAACAGAAGAGAAGCCTTGCTAGAAGAGGCCATGACAGCCCACCCAGTCCAGCATTCTGTCTCACACAGCAGTGGCTCACCATTGGCTTCAGGGTATTCCCAAGCAGATGTCCTCCCCTGCTTACAATTCCCTGCCAATGGCATCAAGAAAGTTCCTGCCTCTCTCTCCAACTCAGAGGTTGTCCTTAGACATCCATATTGATAGCCATTCATCCCCTTGTTCTCCATTAACTCGTCCAAATCTTTGTTAAAGCGGTCAAGGCTGACAGGTGACACCACTTCTCCTGGCAGGGAGTTCCATAGACCAAGGATCCTGAAGCTGCGTCTCATTCTCCTGCCTCCTCCATGGCAGTGGGTTTGTTATTTGATTTAAAGCTCTGTTTTTTGTGGTCATTTATATTTTGCAGGTAAGATACTGTAGAGAAGAAATAAAAGAGGAGGACTCCCAAGCGTCAGAGGAAGAGGTTGAATATTCAGGTGCAAAAGAGGGTGTTGAGAATCAAACCCGAAGGAAGAAGCTTAGAAGGAAAACAAATAGATCTAAAGATGGACAAATCTACTCCTTGTCGGGAGGAAGACCAAGAGGTCCCGAAAACATCAAAACCAGAGGAAAGGAATGAGCATGGCAAGTGTGAAAAATATTTTACTAGCACATCAACAAATAGTCCCCATAAGAATATTCACCAACAGGAGAAGCCATTTGAATGCCAGGAGTGTGGAAAGAGGTTCAGTCAAGCTGGAAACCTTGCTACCCATCACATGACCCACACAGGCGAGAAGCCATTTGAATGCCTGGAGTGTGGAAAGAGGTTCAGTCAAGCTGGAAACCTTGCTAGTCATCAGACAACCCACACAGGAGAAAAGCCATTTGAATGTCTGGAGTGTGGAAAGAGGTTCAGTCGAGGTGAATACCTTGCTAGGCATCACAGAATCCACACAGGTGAGAAGCCATTTGAATGTCTGGAGTGTGGGAAGAGGTTCAGTCATGCTGGAAGCCTTGCTAGCCATCACAGAATCCACACAGGTGAGAAGCCATTTCAATGTCTGGAGTGTGGAAAGAGGTTCAGTCAAGGTGAACACCTTGCTAGCCATCACAGGACCCACACAGGGTGAGAAGCCATTTGAATGTCTGGAGTGTGGAAAGAGGTTCAGTCGAGCTGGAAGCCTTGCTAGCCATCACAGAATCCACACAGGCAAGAAACCATTTGAATGTCTGGAGTGTGGAAAGAGGTTCACTGATTCTGGAGGCCTTGCTAAGCATCACAGAATCCACTCATGTGAGAAGCCATTTGAATGTCTGGAGTGTGGAAAGAGGTTCAGTCATGCTGGAAGCCTTGCTAGGCATCACAGAATCCACACAGGTGAGAAGCCATTTCAATGTCTGGAGTGTGGAAAGAGGTTCAGTCAAGGTGAACACCTTGCTAGCCATCACAGGACCCACACCGGCGAGAAGCCGTTTGAATGCCTGGAGTGTGGAAAGAGTTTCAGTGATTCTGGAAGCCTTGCCAGGCATCACAGAATCCACACAGGTGAGAAGCCATTTGAATGTCTGGAGTGTGGGAAGAGGTTCAGTCATGCTGGAGGCCTTGCTAAGCATCACAGAATCCACTCAGGTGAGAAGCCATTTGAATGTCTGGAGTGTGGAAAGGGGTTCAGTCGAGCTGGAAACCTTACTAGCCATAACAGAATCCACACAGGCAAGAAGCCATTTGAATGTCTGGAGTGTGGAAAGAGGTTCAGTCGAGCTGGAATTCTTGCTCGCCATCACAGAACCCACACAGGCGAGAAGCCATTTGAATGTCTGGAGTGTGGAAAGAGGTTCAGTCAAGCTGGAATCCTTGCTCGCCATCACAGAACCCACACAGGCGAGAAGCCATTTGAATGTCTGGAGTGTGGAAAGAGGTTCAGTGTTTCTGGCAACCTTACTAGCCATCACAGAATCCACACAGGTGAGAAGCCATTTGAATGTTTTGAGTGTGGAAAGCGGTTCAGTGATTCTGGAAACCTTGCTAGCCATCACAGAATCCACACAGGCGAGAAGTCATTTAAATGTCTGGAATGTGGAAAGAGGTTCAGTCGGGGTGGAAACCTTGCTAGTCATCACAGAATCCACACAGGCAAGAAGCATTTTGTGAAGAAATAGTACCATTCTATTCTGCTGTGGTCAGACCCCATCTGGAGTACTGTGTCCAATTCTGTGCACCTCAATTTAAAAGAGAATGTGGACAATCTTGAACGGGTCCAAAGGAGGGTGTCCCAGATGATTGAGGGTGTGGAAGAAATGTCTTATGTGGAGTGGCTTAGGGAGCTGGGACTGTTTAGCCTTTCAAAAAGACTGAGAAGTGATGTGATACCTATTTTTAAATATTTGAAAGCATGTTAGAGTTGTTCAGCAGTTTATCTGCTGTAACTCAGATCACTTTATCTATTGCTATCAAACTAAATTCTAAATAAGTGGCAGAGAAAAATGAGCTTAGCAGCAGTAGCATGTAGATAAAGTGTAGATAAGCAATTAGTGTTAGAGACAGAGAGACAAAGAAACATAACTTAGAATAAAACTCTTATATTGAATATATACAGAAGATACACAGATAAGCGTAACAGCAGCATAACACCGAGCATAACATAGATACAGAGCAACAGAGTGTGGGGTACTGTTTTCTCACCATAAACAGTCCCGATTTTCCATTATACAAGCCAGTTCCTTTATAAACATTTGGAACTCATCAGACATGATTTTAACCAATCTCATCCTGACACACCATGATGTCATTAAACTATTCCACCTGTGCTAAATCACTTTAACCTCCTAGTGATTTCTAATCCCATGCACTTGTGGCTAACATCATGACACTGCATTTTTGACTGACTCCATTTTACAAATTCTCTGTTCAATCTGTTAAATATATATTACATACATTTTGTCAGTTCTACATATTATGACAGTTGCCATGTTAAACTCTTTTGCTGATGTAAATTTGTGTTGGATGCTTTGTACATATTGCAACTGAATTTCTGATACAGTGGACCTTCATAAGAACATAAGAAGAGCCGTGCTGGATCAGGCCAAGGGCCCATCTAGTCCAGCTTTCTGTATCTCACAGCGGCCCCACCAAAAGCCTCTGGGAGCGCATGAGACTAAATATCTGTATCCTGATACGACTCCCCTGCATTTGGCCCTTGAAGTATCCTGGTTTCTCCATCATGGTTTGTAACCTGTGATGGACTTTTCCTCCAATCCCCTTTTGAAGGCTTCCAGGCCAGATGCCATCACCACATCCTGTGGCAGGGAGTTCCATAGACTCACAACGCGCTGGGTGAAAAAATATTTTCTTTTGTCAGTTCTTACTCTCCCAGCCCTCAATTTGAGTGTATGTCCCCTAGTTCTGGTATTTTGTGAGAGGGAGAAGAGCTTCTCTCTATCCACTTTACTCATACCCTGCATTATTTTGTATGTCTCAATCATATCCCCCCTCAAGCGCCTTTTTTTCCAGAGTAAAGAGGCCAAATGTTTTAGCCTTTCCTCATAAGGGAGGTGCCCCAGCCCAGTAATCATTTTAGTCGCTCTCTTCTGCACCTTTTCCAGTTCCACTATGTCTTTCTTGAGATGCGGCGACCAGAATTGTACACAATACTCCAGGTGGGGCCTTACTATTGTTTTGTATAATGGCATTATAATGTTGGCTGTTTTATTTTCAATCCCCTTTTTGATAATCCCTAGCATGGAATTGGCCTTCTTCACAGCTGCCACACATTGGGGAGACACCTTCATGGAGCTGTCCACCAACACACCAAGATCTTTTTCCTGATCCGTCACGGATAACTCAGAGCCCATGAGTTGATAGATGAAGTTTGGATTTTTTTGCCCCAATATGCATTACTTTACATTTGGTTACATTAAAATGCATTTGCAACTTCTCAGCCCATTCCCCCAGTTTGGAGAGATCCTTCTGGAGTTCTTCACAATCTTCTCTGGTTTTTACCACACGGAAAAGTTTTGTGTCATCCGCAAACTTGGCCACCTCACTGTTTATCCCTGTCTCCAGGTCATTTATGAACAGATTGAAAAGCACCGGTCCCAGGAAGGAGACCTGGGGCACACCGCTTTTCACCTCTCTCCATTGTGAAAATTTCCCAAGCAGTGTGTTTAATCAAAGAAAAGCACTTAAAGGGAAAAAATCCAGAGAGATGAGGAAATCGGCAAATCCGTACAACATGAAAATGGTCGCAATTAGGGATTACTCTGTTTTCAATGCATTCCTATGGGAAATTTCTATAAAGGAAAATTTATACAAGGTACAACTGTAGACTGCTATAAGATTTTTACATATACTCTCTCTGTTTCTGTGTGCGCGCGATATATTTAAGTTCCATTCTGGAGGTTAGCTGGGTGTTCAGTCATGGCTACTGGACTTCTTTTTTGAGAGATAGAAACGTTTCGCTGTTCATCCAAACAGCTTCATCGGAGCGAATTGTTTCTATCTCTCAAAAAAGAAGTCCAGTAGCCATGACTCAACTCCCAGTTAAACGAACCTGGATGACTGAGAATCTTCACATACATTCTGGAGGTTATAAATCTCAACAACGGCCCTCACAGGGATGAAGCCTTCTGAACGTCTGGAGTGTGGGAAAATGTTTGGGGAGACAATGCTGTATTCCTGGAACAAAGGAGACCCCACAATGGGTGTAATAAAACAGGCTGAATTTTTTTTTGTTACCAGTGAGGGTTATCTGCTGTAATTCAGATCACTTTATCTATTGCCATGTTAAACTCTCTTGCTGATGCAATTCTGTGTTGGATGCTTTGTATATATTGCAATTGATTTTCTGATACCCTCCTCCTCCTTCAGGGGCAGATTCTCCCCCCCCCAATGATTGTTTGCAGGAAGGAGAGGAAAGATCTGCCCCCCCCAACCAGGAGGAGGTTCGTGCAAAAGGACGGGAGGGGCGGTGGGGGGGAGAGATGCAGATACAGGGAGGGGGGTTGTAGGAGAGGAGAGGCACTGGGGATGGGAGGGGGGAGTAAAATGGAAGCTGGGTGAGGGGTGGGAGAAGGGAGGAACCCCCTGGGTGTGCCATTGGGGGGAGGAGGAGGAGGGGGCTTGGCGGAACAAATAGGGGAAAGGATTGTGGGCTCCTGTAAGAGTTTGTTGGGGGGGTCCCCACAGACACCCCCCAGTCCTTGGGAAGAGGCAACACCAGCTCCACCTGGCCAGAGGGATTTTCCCTTGTTCCCTGAACCCCCCCCCCCTTTCAGTTCTCTTCTGCTTCACACCTATTGCCTCGCCCTTATTCCTTCCCTTATTTGCCTGTCCTCGTGTCACTGGAAGGCAGATAAGACTGAAACCATGAGACAGTAAAGAAACTTAACTTCATTTGCATCTGAACACAGTTTGCCTTTATTTAGAGCAAGCATGTCCAAAGTCGGGGGGGGGGCAATGTGGCTGGTTTTCAAATTTTGAGCGGCCCCCAGCCCCTTCTCCCCCACCACTCAGCCTGTCATGCATCCCCGCCAGCTGAACCCTCCACATACTGGATGCGGACATCAGCTTGCAGTTTTACGGTTTGCCTGCCTTCCCTCCCCACCTCCTTGCATGTTATAGAGATTTGTTCAAAGTCCGGCCTTGGTGTCCTGGTGGACCGCTCAAGGCCGGTGTCAACCCAGTGTGCCGCAGCGGTGAAAAAAGCCAAGTCAATGCTAGGGATCATTAGGAAGGGTCTATAGAAAACAAGTCAGCAAGTGACATTTTTGCCTCTTTATAAATCTAAGGTGAGGCCCCATCTGGATATTATGGAAATTGGAAGAGTACCGAGGAGAGCAACCAGAATGATGAAGGGAGTGGAATCCCTTCCTTACCATCTGAAGCCGCACCCTAACCCTATTTCCACTATTGATTGCTGCCCCAGCCCGTGGGGAGCCTCGGCCCCTCATGTGGGCCCCCAATCCCCCCCCCCGAAGGCTCCTGGACCCTGAACAGTTCTCGGAGCCCTTTGGGGAGCTTCCTGACAGTCTGGCTGACGATCCGGTGGAAGCCCTGGTGGAAGACTTTTTGTGGGGGGCGGGGGGGGGGACTCCCGCGTGCTATTGTCTCTCTGCCTTCCTCCCCCCAGTCCTTAATAAAAGGCATTTTTAAGTCTGCGCCTTCAAACTCGCCCTTGCCCTCCCCTGCCCCCTCCCAAGGCTCAATTTAGAAGAGGAGGAGGAGAAGCCCCTCCCCCAACCCCCTCCCCCTTGGAAAATCCAAGGATGAGGATGATGACAGGCTATGGATGATGGTTCGGCCACTGACCATTTCCCTCCCTCGGAAAAGAAACAAGAAACAATGTTTGTTTATCTCCCCCCACCGCCCCTCCCGTCCTTTTGCACGAACCTCCTCCTAGTTTGGGGGGTGGGCAGATCTTTCCTCTCCTTCCTGCAAACGGGGGGAGGGAGGCCTGGTTCTTTTTTAATGGGGGGGGAATTGCCTCCTCTCTCTTCCTCCCCCCCCCCCACCGTTCTCTGTCCCGGTTCGGCGTTTAAAAGCTTTTCCTTTTTCCTTTGCTGTATGTGCACACCATTAAGCCAGGCATGCCCAAACTTCGGCCCTCCTGATGCTTTGGACCACAACTCCCAGAATTCCAAGCCTTTATTTCCAATGACAAAGGACTGTGGGAGTTATCTGGGAGTTGAGTCATGGCTACTGGACTTCTTTTTTGAGAGATAGAAACGTTTCGCTGTTCATCCAAACAGCTTCATCGGTCTGACTCCACCACCCTTTTTGGCAGCATATTTCATTGCTGGACAGCTCTAACCATCATGAAGTTCTTCCTAATGTTCAAATGGAATCCCCTTTCATGCAGTTTCTATCTCTCAAAAAAGAAGTCCAGTAGCCATGACTCAACTCCCAGATAAACGCACCTGGATGACTGAGAATCTTCACAGACGGACTGTGGGAGTTGTGGTCCAAAGCATCTGGAGGGCTGAAGTTTGGACATGCCTGCTAGGGATGCGCACACCATTAAGCTTCATTGCGGGGGTTGTGGGGCGGGATTTACAACCATCACTTCCCCTTTAAAAAAGGGACAACCCCATAGTGGCTCCTATGGCCTTTTCAGCCCTTTGTTTTGCACTGGGGTCACAGCAGGCTTGCAACCTGTAGGTGGAGGACATGGAGGGCGAGGATTCCCCAGAGAGCAGCCCGGGGGGAGGGAGATCCGGGAAAGGGAAAAGAGGGGTCATTTGGGGCGCTTCGGAGACGGCCGCTCTTATCAAAATTTGGGGCCAGGCGGAGAGAAAGTACGCCTTGTCCTCCTGGAAAAGGAACTACGAGATCTATGAACGGATAGCTTCAGAGCTGGAGAAATCAGGTTACAAGAGAACAGGGGAGGAATGCCGCTCCAAGACCAAACTTCTGCGGAAACTCTACATAGCCGCCGCCCGCCAGGACGACGACACCACCACCACCACCCCCGGAGCCGCTGCCAGGTCCACGTTCCCGTGGATGGAAGAAATGGACCAGATTTTTCGCCCCGAAGCTTCTTCCATCTGGCCCCTCCGAACCACAGGAAGCGAGGCAGCAACCAGACAAGGTACAGGGGTACCTTGTAGAAAGGAATTCATTCATTCCAATGTGATGTTTTAGTATAAGGTTTTTATTGTTGTTTTAATTATTTATTGTTGTTTGATGTTTTTAACTGTTTTAATTCCTTGATTGTAAGCCGCCCAGAGACCTTTCGGTAGTGGGCGGCATTATAAGTTGTAAAAATAAATAAATAAATAAATAAATAAATAAATTAGGTGAAGCAAATATTCCTTTATACAGATTTCCCATAGGAATGCATTGAAAAACGGAGTGATCCCATTTTTGTGTTGTACAGATTCACCCCATGGGTGATTCTATAAAGCAAATTTCCTCTCTCCGGAATTTTATTGTGAGCCAAAGGCAGATCAACCCAAAACATGGGATGCTGGGTCGTTTGCAGATAAACAGGATGGGACAAACTACGAAGTAAAGAAGAAGGATAATCTAGAGGAGGGTGAAGAAGCTCCGGGAAAACTATTCTTTGCAAAGAGGGATCAAACGGAGGTAGTCAGTGTTGAGGAAGAAGATGGGAAAGAGATAGACAGGACAGATATAGACACAATTGAGAAGGGAGAAAAGAATCTGCTGGAAAAGAAGTTCAGGGACAGTTATTTAGCCATTATAACAGAGGTGAAGCTGTGGGAGGATATTAAAATGGGATTGATTGACATCTGTCATAATCTGAAGAATACTGGGGTACAGACAGAGGAAGAGATAAGAGAAGTCAAGGGATTCAAACAGTTAGGAATACAAGTGGGAAAGAGTGAAGGGGAGATTAGGACCGTGAGTACACAGACAGAGAATAGAAACAAAACAAAGCAAATGGGGATCCAGGTACAATTGGAAGATAGGCAAGTATATAGGTCGATAGCCATTCAAACAGAAAGAATAGATAGGAAGCTTATATTCAAAGAGAGAGGAACTCAGACGGAAGGTCGCGAGGAAGGAGGAGCCGGTAAGGGAGGGGGAGAGGAGCTAGCACGAGGACAGGGGACGGTTAGAAAAATAACGACCGGGAAGGAAAGGAGTTGGGGGCAGACGGGGAAAACGGAGACAGAGAGAAGTATAAGGAGACATATGCTCCGAGTCAGAGAGGATTAGTCGGAACTAATCCACAAGGAAATTATCCGTATTTAGGAAGTCAAAGTTGGAAGCGAGATCCTAATCCCCCAGGATGGATACCAGGATGGGGATGGGTACATCCCCTCAGAGCTCCGCCTCCTATCCCAAGGAGCCGGGATGGTGGGATAATGAAGAGATTTTGAGCGGTCAAAGAGATAGAACTAGAAATCCTTTTATGTTAAGTAGGAAAAGTTCTGATTCCGAATTGTTTCCAAGTTCCAATATACCTGTGTTAACCCCTCATGTTATGAGTAACCAAAGAAAAGAAATGAAGAAACAGACTAACAATTTGTTAAATAAAGATTTAATGTTGGACTTCTTCATACAAAACGACTCTCTTCCGTGTGTTGCGTCAGAACAAATATTAGGATTTAACGAACCGGCACATTTATATGTTGTACAATTTTTTTGTTATACAAATCGTTTGTTGTACAAGGGTCCACTGTACGTCCAAAATGTGGTGACTTGCGGTGTGGGGGGGAGGGGAATTATGAATATTAAAGAAAAACAAAACCTTGCTAGTTTGCATTTTAGGACAATAGTCTGTAACACTCTAAAGCAGTATTTTTGCCTTCAGATTTATTTCCCGCTTTGTGCTCTTCAAAAGCCATTACTTGTTTAACTCAATATCATAATAACACAGCGCTGATGCAAACTTATGTTTAAACGCTGGCCATAAATTCCCTAAGTTACTTCTCCGACGGCTTAGAGAACTGGGAATGTTTAGCCTTTCAAAAAAAAAAGACTGAGAGGGGATATGATAGCTATGTTTAAATATTTGAAAGGATGTCATGTTGAAGAGGGAACAGGTTTGTTTTCCATGGCTTCAGAGACTAGAACTCTGGGCAATGGTTTCAAACTGCATGAAAGGGGATTCCATTTGAAAATTAGGAAGAACTTCATGATGGTTAGAGCTGTCCAGCAATGAAATATGCTGCCAAAAAGGGTGGTGGAGTCTCCTTCTTTGGATATTTTTAAGCAGAGGCTGGATGGCCATCTGTCAGGAATCTGTGATGGGGGATTCTTGCATGGCAGGGGGTTGGACTAGATGGCCCTTGAGGTCTCTTCCAACTCTAGGATTCTATGGAAGAAATGGGGTGTAGTTAAACGAAAAAGTACATACGTACACACAATTAAGTTTAATTTTAAACCTGTGGGGTTGTGGGTGGGATTTACAACCATCACTTCCCCTTTAAAAAGTCACAACCCAATAGTGTGTTCGTGGCATTTTCAGCACTTTGAAAAGCGCCTTTCATCCATTTTTTCTGTTCATGTAGAAGCGTCAGTGCTTTTATTTCTTTAACTGATTTCCAGGAAAAGCAGAAACACTGCATTTCTTTTCCCGTTGTAGTTGCAGACACAGATATGGACAGCGGTGAGGTGTTCAGTCGTGAGCTTTACAAGGTGAAGGACTACGTGCCTAACTCGTCTGTGGCTTCTGACTCCTCCTTAGCAGGTATTAATCGGATTTGCCATGACTTGGATTCCACTCTAGCATTTATGTCTGTTGATATCCCCTTGGCAACTGTCTGTCCAGTTTTGTGGGATTATTTTCAGCTTTTACAGCTTGAGGATGTGGATAGGCTCCTTTGGAGTGTGAGGCCATCCACCTTCCGGCTCGACCCTTGCCCAGCCTGGCTAACTAGAGCTTCCCGAGCGAGACTGGCTGAGTGGACAGGGAGGGTGGTGAATTCCTCCTTGATGGAGGTGGTTCTCCCACCTGCTTTGAAGCTGGCGGTGGTTTGAGCCCTCCTGAAAAAGCCCTCCCTGGATCCCAGTATGTTAGATAATTGCCAGCCAGTTTCTAACATCGCATTCTTGGGCAAGCCGATTGAGCGGGTGGTGGCGTCTCAACTCCAGAGGGTTTTGGATGAAGCTGATTATCTAGATCCTTTCAATCAGGTTTCAGACCAGGCGATGGGACAGAAACCGCCTTGATGGATGACCTACACCGGGGACTAGACAGGGGGAGTGCGTCCCTGTTGGTCCTGCTGGACTTCTCAGCAGCTTTCGACACCATCGACCATGGTGTCCTTCTGGGCCGATTGGCTGAGTTGGGAGTTGGAGGCACTGTCTTGCAGTAGTTCTGCTTCTACTTAGAGGATCGGTCCCAGATGGTGGTGCTGGGTGATACCTGTTTGGCATCCTGGCCCTTGAAGTGTGGGGTGCCACGGGGTTCTATTCTGTCCCCCATGCTATTTAACATTTACATGAAACCATTGGGACAGGTCATCTGGGGATTTGGAGTGGGGTGCCATCAATATGCTGATGACACCCAGTTATATCTCTCCTTTCCCCCAGATTCCAAGGGGGTGGTTGAAGTCCTGGAGCACTGTCTGGACTTGGTGGGAATCTGGATGAGGGCTAACAAGCTGAAATTAAATCCAGATAAGACAGAGGTTCTCCTGGTTCAGAAAGCTTCGATGCAGGTGCAGGAATATTGTCCTGCTCTGGATGGGGTTGCACTCCCTCATCTTGACAAAGCGCACGGAGAACTACACTTGCTGCAAGTGCAAGCTGGTTGCACTATTAGAAGAGAAGGTCCAGGAGCTAGAGGCCCGCATATCGAACCAGCAACATATTAAGGAGCTTGAGCGGTTCTTGGACAGAGCGGAGCAGACTATCCAGGTTCAAGAAGAGACAGGGCACACTTCTCAGGATGTAATCACTTCCCCAACCCAGGAGGTAGATGTGTGGAGGAATGTGACTCAAAGGAGTAGAAGGCCAAGGGATCACTCAGAGAGTCTCATATTGCACAATCAATTTGAAGCTCTTTCCCTCATCACACCTCATGAGGCACACACCGAGGAACAACTGGTTCCACCTGAGGATCTCTCCCTCATCACAATTGATGAGATACAGGATCAGGTACATGTGGAAGAACAGGCTGCAGGAGAGAAGCTCCTTCTGCTAGGGGATTCTATAATTAGAAATACGGAGGGATGGATTTGCGATGAGCATGATAACCTTATGGTTACTTGCCTGCCAGGTGCAAAGGTTGCAGACATCACGAGAAATCTAGATAGCTTGTTAGAGAGAACCGGGAAGGAGCCAGTGGTCATGGTACATGTTGGTACCAATGATGTTGGGAAGGCCAAGCGGTCAGTCTTGGAAGCCAAGTTCAGGTTGTTAGGAAGAAGATTGAAGTCCAGGACTTCCAAGGTAGCATTTTCAGGAGTGCTACCTGTTCCTTGTGCAGGACCCACCAGGCAGGCAGAGCTCAGAAGCCTCAATGCGTGGATGAGGCGTTGGTGTCAAGAGGAGGGCTTTAGATTTGTCAGGAACTGGAGGACATTTTGGGACAAGCCAAACCTGTTCAGGAGGGACGGGTTGCACTTGAATCATGATGGGACCAGATTGCTGGCACTCAACCTCAAAAAGGCTGCAGAGCAGCTTTTAAACTCATAACTGGGGGAAAGCCGACAAGAGCTGAGTGGCATCCGGTTCGGAACACCTCATCCTCGGGGAATGAGGTTGGAGAGGGTAAAGAATCACATAGAGATGACATAGCAGGTATTAGCACTGGGAGAATAATGGAATGTGATAGTTTGTCTACCGAAAATAAAAGCTGTGGGAGGAAAAGAACAAAGCAGCAGCTGTTGTTGCTGGACCCTCTGTACAGGTGCTTCTACGCCAATGCTCGAAGCCTCCGACCAAAAATGGGAGAACTTGAACATTTGGCAGCTAGGGATAACATAGATATAATAGCCATAACAGAAACCTGGTGGAATGAGGAGAACCAGTGGGATACAGCAATCCCAGGCTATAAACTCTATAGAAGGGATAAAGAGGGGCGGGTTGGAGGGGGAGTGGCCATCTATGTTAAAGAAGGGGTAAAATCCAGCAGAATGGAGATTGACAGAGGGTCTGTGGGTTAAACTACCAGGTCCAAGGAATGTTGTGATAGTTGGGGTATGCTATCGCCCTCCAGATCAAGAACTTGAGGGGGACCTTGAAATGAGGAGACAAATCATGGAGGTGTCTCAGAAGGATAGGATAGTAATCATGGGGGACTTCAATTATCCCCACATCGACTGGGCCAATGCGAGCTCCGGGCAAGAAAGAGAAACTGGGTTTCTCAACTTGCTGAATGACTGTGCCTTAGAGCAACTTGTAATGGAACCCATCCAAGAACAGGCAACTCTGGATCTAATACTCTGCGATACTCAGGACCTGGTCAGGGATGTGAACGTCACTGAGCCTCTGGGGAACAGTGACCATGCTGCAATCTCCTTTGCCATGCATGTTGGAGGAAGAGTGTCAAGCAAATCAGACATAAAAACCCTTGATTTCCGAAGGGCAAACTTCCCGCAGATGAGGAAACTAGTTAGAAAAAAATTGAAGGGGAAGGTGCATGGAACCTTCAGAGTGCATGGAACCTGTTTAAAACAACGGTAACAGAGGCCCAGCACAAGTGCATACCACAAAGAAAGAAGAGCTCATTTAAGTCCAAGAGGACACCGGCATGGTTAACGAGTAGAGTTAGAGAGGCTCTAAAGCGCAAGGAGAGGTCCTTCTGTAAATGGAAATCCTCCCCAAATGAGGAAAATAAAAAGGAACACAAACTCTGGCAAAAGAAATGTAAGAAGATGATAAGAGAGGCAAAGAAAGATTTTGAGGAACGCATGGCTAGCAATATAAAGAGTAATAATAAAAGCTTATTTAAATACGTTAGAAGTAGAAAACCTGCCAGAGAACCAGTTGGCCCTCTGGATGGTGAGGGAGGAAAAGGGGAGATTAAGGAGGACTTGGAAATTGCAGAGAAATTAAATGAGTTCTTTGCATCTGTCTTCACGACAGAAGACCTTGAGCGGATTCCGCTGCCTGAACGGCCCCTCTTGACTAAAGAATTAAATCAAATTCAGGTTAAAAGAGAGGATGTTTTAGGACTAATTGATAAATTGAGGATTAACAAGTCACCGGGCCCAGATGGCATCCACCCAAGGGTTATTAGGGAACTGAGAAATGAAATTGCAGATCTCTTAACGGTTATATGCAACTTGTCTCTTAAAACGGCCACAGTGCCGGAGGACTAGAGGATAGCAGATGTCACAGCAATTTTTAAAAAAGGAAGGAGGGGGGACCCGGGAAACTACAGGCCAGTTAGCCTTACATCTGTCCCAGGGAAGATGGTGGAAAGCCTCGTCCAAGAGAAAATCTTAAAACACATAAAAGAACAAACCTTGCTGAGAGAAAATCAGCATGGCTTCTGTAAGGGTAAATCTTGTCTGACAAACCTTTTAGAATTTTTTGAAAGGTCAACAGGCACGTGGATTTGTGTGAACCGGTGGATATAGTCTATCTGGATTTTCAAAAGGCTTTTGACACAGTCCCTCACCAAAGGCTGCTGAGAAAATTGCACAGTCAGGGGATAAGAGGGCAGGTTCTCTTATGGATTGAGAACTGGTTGAGATCCAGGAAACAAAGAGTAGGTGTCAATAGGAAATTTTCACAATGGAGAGAGGTGAAAAGCGGTGTGCCCCAGGGCTCTGTCCTGGGACCGGTGCTTTTCAATCTGTTCATAAATGACCTGGAGACAGGGATAAGCAGTGAGGTGGCCAAGTTTGCAGATGACAGGATGGAGGATGGAGGCCTGCGTTTCATTAGGGAGCAGGAGGGATTTTGGGGTGTGTGTGTGGAGGAAGCCAAGAAGACCTTTTCCAACACAGGCGAAAGGGGTCATCACACTTAGGAGGAGGGGAGTTCACAGACAGACGCTGGGAGGAAGGTCACAGGAAGATAAGAACTAGGGAACCTTATTATTATTATGTTCATGGATATTGTAAACTGCTGAGAGTCCCCATTTGTGGAAAATTGGTAAACAAACAAACAAACAAACAAACAAACCAGGCAGAGGGCTTGCGATCCCGACCTCTCTCCTCTTAACCACCAGCAAAGGGAAGAGCAGCAGGAGCAGCAAGCTCAGCCTGGGGACCTTACACAGAGGACCCGGGATCCACCAGCAAACCAATGGGATGGAGTGAAACTGGGGGCGCCCAGGACGCGGAGAGTGTGGGGAGTGGGCAGGAGCCATGGCCACGGCGGTTGCTGGGTGGGTGGCGAGGGCTGCAGTGTTGGGGTGTCTTACCCACCTAATGTGGGATAGATAGTGCCACTGTTAGATGGATTTGTAATTGGTTGCCAGAACGCACCCAAAGGGTGATCATAAATGGCTTCTCTTCAGCTTGGAGAGACGTGACCAGTGGGGTGCCCCAGGGCTCTGTTCTGGGTCCGGTGCTATTCTATTCTATTCTATTCTATTCTATTCTATTCTATTCTATTTATTTATTTAATACAACTTATATGCTGCCCACTGCCCACGACCTACAAGCCACTCCTTTCACCTCCTTGAGGGATGGCTCTTTCAGGAGGGCTCCCTGGCTCAATCTTAATTGCCCTGTAGGTTCGTATGAAAGGAAGCGGTCGTAAACAAACAAGGACTTTGAATTGGGCTCAGGCAACCACTGGTAGTAACCAATGCAGGTGGTGACGCAGAATCAAAAGGAGATGTGGTCCATGGCAGCCCCACCACTCACCAGCCAGGCGGCATGGTTTTGAATCCATGGCAGTCATCATCAATAGGGGATGTTACCAGTGTAGACTGGCAGTCCCACTCGGCTAAGAATGCAAGGTCTAGCAAATCCCTTCCTGCCCTTGCCGACAATTCTGCTGGATTTTACCCACTTTCTGGCATGGATGGCCCCTCCCCCTCCAACCCGCCCCTCTCTATCCCTTCTATAGAGTTTATCCCCTGGGATTCCTGTGTCCCACTCCCCCCCCCATCCCACCAGGTTTCTCTTAGGGCTGTTAGGTCAATGCGATCCCTGGCTCTTTCCCTCTGCCGCCCCCCCCCCACCACCGCTGCCTGCCTGCCTGCCTCTTGGGGGGGCTGGGCTCCCTGACGCGGTGGGGCAGCTCCGGAGGAGGTTCGAGTCCCGGGTGGCGCCGCACCGTTCAAGCCCAGCTCCTGCCCCCCCCCCAACAAAGAAGGAGGAGGAGGAGGAGGAGGAGGAGAGCCTCCCATCCAGAGCCGGTCCAAGAAGAAGAAAAGAAAAAGGGCAGCGACGGAACAAGAGAGAAATCCGGCCCAAAAGGGGGGGAAAAAGGAAAGAAACAGGCCAGCCGCGTGGCTCCGGGACTTGCACAACACTGGCTCTTCGGCTTGAACAAGGGAGGCGAGCACAAGGGGGCGGGGGAGTGTTCGGTCCTCCAAGGGGGCGGGAGGGCAGCGAGTCCCGCTTCCTAGAGTGGCAGGAAGCGAAAGGCTCCCAGGGAGGGAGGGGGTGCCTTCTCTCCAAAAAGAAGGCTCTCCTCTGTGGTTGCTGGAAAGGGGAGCAGGAAAAGAGAGACACCTACCCCCCCAGAATAAGGAGAAAGAGGAGGAGGTGCGAGGTGCAATGGGGGGGGTTGCAATGCTATTGGGGGGAGGGGGATTTTTATATTTATTTATTTTTGCATTTATACCCCGCTGGGGGGTTAGAGATGGGGGGAGATAGAGGCTGGTGGGGAGGGAGGGGTTAATAGAAAGGGCTGTTGCTGAACCCCCCCCTCGCCTTTGGGTCTGGATGCAGAAGGAGGACTAAATTCCCCCAAATCTCCTCCTCCCCCTCCTTCACTCCCCCAAGGAAAAAGGAAAAGCTTTTTAAGGCCGAACCGGGACAGGGAACGGTGGGGGGTGGAGGAGGTAATCCCCCCCATAAAAAAACAACAAGCCCCCCTCCTTCTCCCCCCCACTGACTGTTTGCAGGAAGGAGGGGAAAGATCTGCCCCCCCAAACAGGAGGAGGTTCCTGCAAAAGGACGGGAGGAAGAGATGCAGATATGGGGAGGGGGGGTCGGAGGAGAGGGGGGGCTCTGGGGATGGGAGGGGTAAATGGAGAGGAAGAGGAGGAAGAAGGGGCTTGACGGCTCAAATGGGGGCTGTTAGGAAGGAAGGAGCCCCCCCCCACAAACACATCTTGGGCTCCGGGGGCAAAAAGAGTTTCCGCCCCCTCTAAGGACCCCCCAACCTCCCCCTCCTCCTTCCCTTTTCTCTCCCCCCCCCCAATTTTAATTTGGATTTGAGGGCCCAATCCATGGTGGGGGGGGGAGATATAAGGCAGCGAGTGCCGACTTCCTAGAATAAGAAGGGGAAACGATTGTGGGCTCCTGTAAGATTGTGGGCTGGTTGGGGGGGGTCCCACAGACTCCCCCAGCCCTTGGGAAGAGGCAACACGAGCTCCACCTGGCCAGAGGAATTTTCCCTTGTCCCCCCCCCCACCTCCCTTGAGACATACTTGCCACCATCTTTGCTGCTTTTTATATCATTTTATTTATTTATTTATTTATTTATTTATTTATTTATTTATTTATTTATTTATTTATTTTACGGCTTATATACCGCACTGTCTTCCCAAAGGAACTCCGGGCGGTTATTGTTTCATTTCGTTTCTTGTGAACCACCCGGAGTTCCTTTGGAAGATGGGCGGTATAGAAATACAAATACAAATGAATAAAATAATGGTGGGCCATAAAATGACAAATAAGAGAAAACAAACGAGAGAAAGTACTTTTTCCACCCAGAGGATCACTGGTCTGTGGAACTCCCTGCCAGAAGAAGAGGTGACAGCTGTCAGCCTTGACAGCTTTAAGAAAGGACTGGACAAGTTCATGGAGAACAAGGGTCTGCATGCCTATCATGATGGATGCTGAAGGACAACCTCCCAGGTTGGAGAGAGAGGCAGGAGATCTCTCAATGCCATTTGTGGGGGATCGTAAGCAGGTGAAGACATCTGCTTGGGAATACCCTGAAGCAAATGGTGAGCCACTGCTGTGTCAGACAGAAGGCTGGACTGGATGATCTCTGGCCTTTCCCAGCAAGGCTGTTCTTCTCTTCTTAATACATGAAAGCATTTATATAGTATTTTTATGCCTCCTAGATATGTGAGGGCCCAGGCAAGTCCAAACTTCGGCCCTCCTGATGTGTTGGACCACAACTCCAAGAATTCTCAGCTTAGGTTTCCTACGCAAAAAGGTGGGGGGGATATGATAGCTATGTTTAAATATTTGAAAGGATGTCATATTGAAGAGGGAACAGGTTTGTTTTCCATGGCTTCAGAGACTAGGACTTGGGGCAATGGTATCAAACAACAGGAAAATGGATTCCATTTGAACATTAGGAAGAAATTCATGACAAAGCTGTTTGGCAGTGGAATAATCTGCTGCCCCAAAGGAGGGTGGTGGAGTCTCCTTCTTTGGAGGTTTTTCAGCATATGCTGGCTGGCCAGCTGTTGAAAATATTGTGATGGGGTTCCAGCATGGCGGAGGAGGGGTTGGACTGGATGGCCCTTGAGGTCACTTCCAACTCTTATGATTCTATGACTGTGCGAATTGAAGCCCAAAACATATGGCGGGTCGAAGTTTGGAAACTCCTGCGTGAGGCCCAAACCCCTAAGCAGAGTTGAGCCACCCTGGGTCTCTTTTAAGGAGAAAAGCAGGGTAGCAATATTTGAAATAAATAGTTTGGGGTGATTAAACTGCAGGGGGCTGTGGAACAATTTGCATCCGTTTCTTACCTAGAACCTCACGAGACCTTTCCCACCACGGAAGAGAACCATTTCCTCACAGATTGTCACAGGAGGAGTGGGATAAATCCCCTGGTTTTACTCAGGATATTCACTGGTGCCACAATGGTCCTCCTCACTGTGGCAGGTGGAGATGGGTCCACCCTGGAGCTGTGTCTCATTCTCCTGCCTCCTCCATGACAGTGCATTTGGTTTGTTACTTAATTTGAAATTCTGGGGTGGTGGTGTTTGCTTATATTTTGCAGGTAAGACTCTGTAGAGAAGAAATCTTCGCCAGATCGCCCAGATCCGCCCGTACCTGGACGGTGACTCTCTGAGAACAGTGGTCCAGGCGCTGGTGATCTCGAGGCTGGACTACTGCAACGCCCTCTACATGGGGTTGCCCTTGACTCTTCTCCGGCGTCTGCAGCGGGTGCAGAATGCGGCGGCCAGGCTGGTGGCTGGTGTGCGTCGTTATGACCACATCACCCCAGTCCTGGCTCGCTTGCACTGGCTGCCCGTTGCGGCCCGGATTAGATTCAAGGTCTTGGTTTTAGTTTATAAAACCCTCCATGGCTTGGGACCGGACTACCTGACAGAGCGTATCGCTCAGCGATCCACCTCGGCCCGACCTGTTCGGCAGGTGCGAGCGCACTTGCTGCGGGTTGCCTCCTCTCGAGAGGCCCGGAAGTCGGTCACCCGGAACCGGGCCTTCTCGGTGGCAGCCCCCACCCTATGGAATTCCATCCCTAGTGAAGTGCGCTCTGCAGAGTCCCTGCTGGCCTTTCGAAAAGCTGTAAAAACTCATTTATTTCGAGAGGCCTTTGGCGAGCCCTGAAATTTTTTTTCTTTTCTTTTTTTTCTTTTCCTTTTTGTTAGGTCCCGCCATCTTTAATACCCAAGCAACCATGTTAGGTGCTTTATGTTTGTGTGTGCTTGGCTGATAGCTATTACGCTGCCGGGTTTTTGGATGCACCGGGTTTTTAATTGTTTTAGTTATTCTGTTGTATACTTGATAATTATTGCTTGTGTTCTTTGGCGCTCGTTCGCCCGTGTAAGCCGCTTAGAGTTTCGCACGAAAGATAAGCGGGGTATAAATACAATAATAAATAAATAAAATAAATAAATAAATAAATCAAACAGGAGGACACCAAGCGCCAGAGGAAGAGGTTGAATATTCAGATGCAAAAGAGGGTGTTGAGAATCAAACCAGAAGGAAGGAAGCTTAGAAGGAAAACAGATAGATGTAAAGATGGACAAATCTATTACTTGTCAGGAGGAAGACCAAGTGGTTCCGAAAACATCAAAAGGAGAGGAAAGGAATGAGCATGCCAAGTGGGGGAAATCTTTTGCTAGCACCTCAACAATGTGTTCCCATAGGAAAATCCAACAAGGGGAGAAGCCATTTGAATGCCTGGAGTGTGGAAAGAAGTTCAGTCATCCTGGAATCCTTGCTAGGCATCACAGGATCCACACGGGCGAGAAGCCGTTTGAATGTCTGGATTGTGGAAAGAGGTTCAGTCATTCTGGAATCCTTGCTAGTCATCACAGAATCCACACAGGCGAGAACCCGTTTGAATATGTGGAGTGTGGAAAGAGGTTCAGTCAAGCTGGAAACCTTGCTAGCCATCACAGGACCCACAGAGGTAAGAAGCCATTTGAATGTCTGGAGCGTGGAAAGAGGTTCAGTCAAGCTGGGAACCTTGCTAGCCATCACAGAATCCACACAGGCGAGAAGTCATTTAAATGTATGAAGTATGGAAAGAGGTTCACTGATTCTGGAGGCCGTGCTAAGCATCACAGAATCCACACAGGCGAGAAGCCTTTTGAATGTCTGGAGTATGGAAAGAGGTTCAGTCAGGGTGGGAACCTTGCTAGTCATCACAGAATCCACACAGGCGAGAAACCGTTTGAATGTCTCGAGTGTGGAATGAGGTTCAGTCAAGCTGGAAACCTTGCTAGTCATCACAGAATGCACACAGACGAGAAGCCTTTTGAATGTCTGGAGTGTGGAAAGAGGTTCAGTCAAGCTGGAAACCTTGCTAGGCATCACAGTACTCACATGGATGAGAAGCCATTGGGATGTTAGAATTGAGAAGCCTGTTTCTGTCATTCTGGTTGACCGTTGTGTCCTGAATAAGGTTCAAGGTACACATTTTGACTTCCAAAACCCTCCACGGCTTGGGACCTGAGTACCTGACAGAGCAGATCTTCCAGAGGTCAACTGAGGCCCAGCACACCAGAATATCTCAGGAGCTCTCACTTTGGGTGTCCACTCCCAGGGAGGTCCGGAAATTGATTACTCGAAATCGGACCGTCTCTGAGGCCGCTCCTACACTTTGGAACAAACTGCTAAGTGAGATGTTTCAGAGAGGGTGGCTGTGTTTTTCAGGCAAAAATCTAAGAAACAGAATACAAAACAAAACAAGACACAAAACATGTAGCACCTTAAAGACTAACTTTCATATTTTAATGTAACTTTTTGTGGACACGTCCACTTCTTCAGACATACAGCAGGAGATCTTACAGTAAATAATGTCATGTATATATGCTGATGTAACCTGATGTAACGTCTGATGCTGTAATATATTCTGTGATGGCTGGAAGAGTTGTATACAAGGGAGATGTTACAAGTGAGGTCTATCTGCTGGAAGTCAGATCACTTTACTCTGTCTGTTGCCATGTTCAACTCTCTTGCTGATGTAATTCTGTGTTGCATCCTTCGTATATATTGCAACTGAATTTCTAGTACACTGCCATGTGATTTTTACGTATACTCTCTTTGTGTGTGTGTGTGCGTGTCTGCACGCGATATATATTTAAGTTCTGTTCTGGATGCGAGAAGCCATTTGAATGTCTCGAGTGTGGAAAGAGGTTCAGTGATTCTAGAAACCTTGCCAGCCATCACAGAACACAAGAACATAAGAAGAGCCCTGCTGGATCAGGCCAAAGACCCATCTGGTCCAGCTTCCTGTAACTCACAGTGGCCCCACCAGATGCGTCCGGGAGCGCACGAGGCTAGATATCTGTCTCCTGATTCCACTCCCCTGCATCTGGCCCTTGAAGTACCCTTGTTTTAAGCCTGGAGATTACACACGTCTCCATCATGGTTTGTAACCCATAAGGTGGGGCAAGATGGCGGGTGGCAGCGGTAGCCTCTTGCTGCAGCACTGCGCGTTTTCTTTTCTCTTAGTTTCTTCGTTCTTTTGTTATTTTATTTTCCTTTCTTTGTTGGCCCCGCACTCTCGCCGTGGTCTGGGGGGCCCGGGGAGTCTTTCCCTCCCCCTCCTCCACCTACCCGTTTTCCTACCGGAGGTTGCGATCTGCCGATGCCTGGCCCGGGCGCCAGCTTCTTCCTCCACCGAGGTCTGGGCGTCTCGGCAGCCCTCTGGATTGCCTGCTGTGGGCCTTGGGGGCGGACGCTGCTGACCAGCCATCAGGTCGAACCCTGGTGGACCTCCACGGACGCCCTGGGGACTCCTCG
Source organism: Phrynocephalus forsythii (assembly GCA_029282475.1). Classification (NCBI taxonomy): domain Eukaryota; kingdom Metazoa; phylum Chordata; class Lepidosauria; order Squamata; family Agamidae; genus Phrynocephalus; species Phrynocephalus forsythii. The sequence continues at coordinate 71,301 of JAPFRF010000501.1, read as the reverse complement.
TGGGCACCATGGACCCCCCCTGCCGCCCCGCCTCATGGTGGCGGCTCGGCCTCAAGGCAGCGGACGTGGAGGTTTCCTGGTAGCCCCTCCTGAGGCCCGGAGAGCCCACTTGAAGCTGGAGGCGGTGGCTTTGGTCGCCTGTTGAAAGATCGAGGTGGCGACCCGAGCTTGGAGGCCACGACTGAGGATGTCACAGGAAGGAGCCCATTTGACTCTGAGGCTCACCATTTGTCCTCTATTTTTTATTTTTATTCCTTTATATTATCCTTTTTATTATTTTATTTATTTTATTTTTATTCCTTTATGTTATCCTATTGTTTTATTATTTTTCATTCTTTTCTTTTTATTTTATATTAGATGCAAATTGTGTAAACTGTGTATCTGTGTTCATTTTGTATATCTTGTTAGAGTATCAGATTTGGTGCTTACAGGGTTAAAGTCAAATCTGTTGTCATGCGCAGTGAAATGTTGGAGAGGAGATAAAAACTCCAGGTTCTTTCAGTTAGTTAGAGGGAGTTTCAAAGGGAGTGTTAGTTAGTCATTTCAGCTGTGTTTTTTTTCTTTGCTAGCGCGTGTATTGCAAGACGCTGAAATGCCGGCTTGTAGTCCGGGTGTAAATATATGAGTTAAGTGTAAATAAACTAGGCAGTAACTTATCTCAGACTGTCAGACTGATTTATTCTTGTACACTGGCAGAAGACAGAAGACGCTGTGCTAAATCTCCAGAAGAGAGAGCTACTCTGCTGACCCCTGTGTCTGAAGATTGTAAGATAAGCAGAGACACGCAAGGGAAGTGTGCTGGACCAGCTAAGATTCTCTCCCAGCTGTATGCTGGGGAGAATTTTTTTGCTCAACGGCCGCTCAAAGCTAACAAGGGTTATGGCCCAGAGATAAGGACAGTATAGATAATTTGCCAGTGTCAAGAAAGCAGTACAGGAGTTATATGTGCGTGGTAAGAAGAGGGCTAAGGCAGAGAATGAAGCCTGGAAGCCAAGTAACGCAGGAAACCTGACTGCAAGCAGTTTTTGCTGAGTTTGAGTCTTTGTCTGGAGACAGAGAAAAAGAGGTTGGGATCTCTTTGCTTCGGGGTACAGTCGGTACCAAGGCAAATAAGAGGTCGCCTCAACTGGAAGTCTACACTTGGAGCTTCAAGGCTGTCTTGCTTGAAGGAGACGTGAGTAGCAGTCCCAGAGAACCCATTGCTGTTGGTGAATAGCAGAAGGGGGGGATTGAAGCCCAAGATGGAGGTAGGACAGGAAAGTTTTACTGTGCCATTCCAACATCTCAATTCTGAGAACTATCTGGACTGGAGTGTTCGAATTCAAGCTTGGCTGGAAGCCAGGAATTTGCTGGACTGTTTAAGTAATTTACCTACCGATCCAGCTCAGCTGCCCCAATCAGCCACAGCTGAACAGAGAGATGAGGCACTAGCCTCAGTGCGAAGGAATGCAAAAGCTAGGGCTATGTTGATTATGAGTTTAGACTCTAATCAGTTAGTTTATGTACAAAGTCTGAGAAATGCTAAAGATATATGGGACAGTCTTGAGAGAGTACATCGCAGAACGACCCCAGGTGCAAAGGTCCATTTGTACAGACAGCTATTTGAGATGAAACTAAAGCCCGGGGGAGATATCAGAGAACATATTGCTGCAATGGTGTCTATTTTCAACCAGTTACGTTCTCTGAATATGGCTTTCACAGAAGACCAACAAGTTTGTGTTCTTCTGAGCTCTTTAGACAAAAGTTATAACACGCTGTGTTTAACTATGGAGGCTTTACCTCAGGACAATTTCAATATGTCCTATGTGTCGGGACGTCTTGTCCATGAACAGCAACTGAGAGCCAATGAAGGTGGGCAAAGCAAAGGGAATGCAGGCTGCTTATCCCCAAGAGAGGGGGAAGTGAGAGTCTACGCAGCTGCAAGGAAATGTTTCAGGTGTCAATCACCAAGCCATGTTTTGAAAAATTGCCCGCAGTCTCCAAACTCCAAGGTTAACTCCCATAGCAACCAGATAAGAGACAGTCCACAGCGGGATGCCGAGGCAAGCTGCAGCTGAGAGAGGCAAGCGCGGATATAGAAGAAGAAGAGAAAACATGTCGGTGTCTATGGCAATGTTCAAGAAACAATCTTCAAGCAACTGTGTTTTCATTTTAGATAGTGGAGCCTCGCATCATCTAGCGCCACCTGGTGTTCAGAATGAGAACTGCAGGAAACTTTCTCAACCAAAGAACATTACAATGGCTAATGGGCAGAAAGAGTCTTTGAACACTGCTGCAACAGTGTATATTGAATGTTTGGATACTACTGTTGATGTTTTTGTTCTAAATGGCATGACACGTGGTATTTTGTCTGTATCAGCTCTAGTTAGAGATGGTTTTTCTGTATTGTTTGAAAATAACATATGTTCTGTTTCTAGGAATGGGAAGCTGTTGATACAAGTGCAATGTAAGGATGGTTTGTATGCAGTGAATGCAAAAGCAGTTCCAGAGGGATACAGCAATGCAAATGCAGTGCAGGCGCAATGTGCTAACATTCCCAAACACAACAGCTGTGCCCATTTACTCCATCGTAGAATGTGTCATTTAAACTGGGGGTATTTAAAGAAAATGCCTGAATGTGTTGAAGGGTGCAATGTGAAACCATGTTCTAGATTTTTGGATTGTAGGCCATGCAAAGCTGCAAAGGTCAAGAGATGTAGTTATCCTAAGTCAACCAGGGTATCTACAGAACCTTTTCAACTTGTACATGTTGATATTTGTGGACCAATGCCAACTGTTTCTTTGGGAAATGCTAAGTTTATTCTTTCAGTAGTTGATGATTTTTCCAGAAATGGTTGGGTATTTCCTTTGAAAACCAAGGGTGAAGCAGCTCAAAAGCTGAAGGATTGGATTGTGGCAGTGGAGTGTGATTTTTCCACAAAGGTTAGACAAATTCAATCAGACAGGGGAGCTGAATTTACAAATACAACACTTCAGAATTTTCTAAGACATAAGGGCATAGCACATAGATTGACAAATCCTTATTCTCCCGAGGAGAATGGCGTTGCGGAAAGGAGAAACCGAACCCTGCAGGAAGCGGTTGACGCTATGTTGAGGGATTCGGGTTTACCAAAAAGTTACTGGGCTGAAGCATGGTAAACTGCGTCACATGTATTTAACAGAGCTTACAATTTTGTTGTAGGTCAAGCTCCTTACACGTTGCTACATGGTAAGAAGCCAAAGATAGGATATTTCAGAGTGTTTGGTTCTGAGGCCCATGTTTTGATTCCAAAGCCACTACGTAGGAAAGGAGGGCCAAGATCCAGAAAAATGATTTTTTGTGGATATGAACCATTGACAAAAGGTTGGAGATTTGCCTATCCTGATGGATCCAAAATACTAGTTAGTAGAAGTGCAGAGTTTTGTGAGCAGAAAGGGTGGACTAGGGTTCACGCTAATCCTGAGGTGTTAAGTGAAAATTTTGACAATGTAGTAGGACAAGATGAAGCAGGTGCAGGTCCTGAACCAGATGCACAGGTAGATGACACTGATCAACAAGGAAGTGTATCTCCAAGAGGTGTGAAGTCTGAGCCAACATCACCACAGTCTAGTCCAGTGGGACAGAGAAGGCGTGTCAAGTCAGAAGGTTCAGGTAGTCCTAGTAGATCTGACGCTAGTGATTCCAGAATTGTGCCCAGCAGTCCAACTGGGTCAGAGGGGGCGTCTAAGGTTGGTCCTAGACGTTCAGCTCGCACAACAAAAGGTAAACCGCCAGAGAGATTTTCTTCTTCAAACTACTCAGCCGTGAGTGTTTGGATAGGTTTAGCTCAGTGTGAACCAGAGAGTTATGAGGAGGTTTTGCAATTGCCTGATGAAGAAGCTAGTAAATGGCATGCAGCAATGGAGAAAGAGATGGAATCCATGAAGACTATGAAAGTATTTACACCAACAACACTGCCAGAGGGCAAACAGGCAGTGAGTTGTCGTTGGGTGTATAGAATTAAGACTACAGCAACAGGTCAGACACAGTATAAGGCAAGACTTGTCCCTAGAGGATTTACTCAGAAGAAAGGGTTGCATTACACTGAGGTTTATGCACCAACTTCTAGAAGTGAGACATTTCGTATGTTGCTGACTGTAGCAGCACAGAGAGGTTTTCAAGTAGCTCATTTTGATATAAATGTTGCTTATCTCAACTCAGATCTCGAAGAAGATTTGTACATGTTACCACCACCAGGTTTTGAGGGCAAGAAACCAAACCAAGTGTGGAAATTGCACAAATCGATCTATGGACTCAGTCAGCAAGAAATTGGAACAAGTGCCTTAAATGATGTTTTGGAGAATATGGGTTTCCACAAGAGTCTAGCCGATAACTGCCTGTATCTGAAAGGATCAGGAGATGAACAGGAGATAGTCCTGATTTTTGTTGATGATATTTTGTTTGTTAGTAAAACACAGAATCAGGTAAAGAAGTTTGCAACAAAGCTTGGAAAGAAGTTTCAGCTTAAGAATCTAGGTGATGTAAAGATGTATCTAGGAGTTCAAATTGATAGAACTGAGGATGGAAGTTTTTTACTTTGCCAGAAAAGCAAGATTGAGCAGTTGTTACAGAAGTTCAGAATGTCTGACTGTAATGGTGCTAAAACACCAATGGAGACAAATTTTGAGAAGGATAGTCAAACTAGTAATGATGAGAAATTTGAGAGGCCAGAATTGTTTCAGTCAGCTATTGGAAGTTTATTGTATCTGTCTCAATGGAGCAGACCAGATATTGCTTTTGCTGTGAATTTGCTAAGTAGAGAGGCATCAAATCCCAGTAAAATTGCCTGGAATGGTATCAAGAGAATACTAAGATATTTGAAAGACACTAAAGATTTCTGTCTCAAGTTGTCAGCAGAAGGTGAATCGCAGTTACAATGTTGGTCAGACAGCGATTGGGCAAATGCTGAGGACAGAAAATCAGTGTCAGGAATAGTAGTGAAATTTGGAAAGTCTCTAGTTGGGTGGAAGTCCCGAAAGCAAAGTCTGGTTACACTTTCCTCTACAGAATCTGAGTACAGTGCTCTGTCAGATCTCTGTAGGGAACTAGAGTACTACAGATGTTTGGTCCAAGAAATCAATGGAAATTGCTGTCTACCTATTACGGTATGGGAAGACAATCAACCGTGTTTGAAATTGGCAGAATCTGGTCAGTTTAAATCCAGAACTAAACATCTGGACATCCGTTACCACAATGTATGTCAGAGTATACAGAATGACTTGGTGAAACTGAAGTATTGTCCAAGTCAGAAGAATCTTGCTGATGGGTTCACCAAACCATTGAGCTTCCAGAAGCATGGAGAGTTCCGTGAAGGTTTGGGTATGAAATGAGTAAAAAACTCACAATGTTTTTCCCAACATTCACTGCGAGAGGGGGTGTTAGAGTATCAGATTTGGTGCTTACAGGGTTAAAGTCAAATCTGTTGTCATGCGCAGTGAAATGTTGGAGAGGAGATAAAAACTCCAGGTTCTTTCAGTTAGTTAGAGGGAGTTTCAAAGGGAGTGTTAGTTAGTCATTTCAGCTGTGTTTTTTTTCTTTGCTAGCGCGTGTATTGCAAGACGCTGAAATGCCGGCTTGTAGTCCGGGTGTAAATATATGAGTTAAGTGTAAATAAACTAGGCAGTAACTTATCTCAGACTGTCAGACTGATTTATTCTTGTACACTGGCAGAAGACAGAAGACGCTGTGCTAAATCTCCAGAAGAGAGAGCTACTCTGCTGACCCCTGTGTCTGAAGATTGTAAGATAAGCAGAGACACGCAAGGGAAGTGTGCTGGACCAGCTAAGATTCTCTCCCAGCTGTATGCTGGGGAGAATTTTTTTGCTCAACGGCCGCTCAAAGCTAACAAAGCTAACTCTTATAGTTCTTTTGTAGGTTTTTTTTGGGGGGGGGGTCGCCATGTTAGCTGGGACTACAATTCCAGTGGTGTCTGACCATGGGAGGTACGCTTGGAGCGGGGGGATTAGTCATGTAAGAAGTACCTGGGTCAGGCAGTTGATGCCAGTCCCCCGTTCTGACTCCCCTGCTCACCGCCACGTAACTAGGAGCCACTCTGCCAGCGCCTCCGGCTTGTCCTGCCTCCTGGTTAATGCCAGGTCGGTTCACGATAAGATCCCAATCATCCATGATGTTATCGTGGATGAGTGGGCTGACCTGGCATGTATCACCGAGACCTGGGTGGGCGCAGAGGGAGGGGCTTATCTGTCCCTTTTGTGCCCCCCCGGGTTTTGGGTCCATTGGGCAGGCAGGTCGGAGGGTCGGGGGTGGGGTGGTCATCATTTACAGGAAATCTCTTTATATTAGCAGATCTGCGGCATTGGTGTGTCCCGGATTAGAATGCCTTATCTCGGAGTTTGTCTCAGCTGCCCGGTTGAGGTCCCCCTGCCTTTTGGTGGTTGGGGACTTCAACCTGCATGCCGAGGAGGAACTCTCTGGAGCTTCTCTGGAATGCATGGAATCCATGGCTTCCATGAATCTATCTCAGCATGTTGTTTGCCCCACCCATAGTGCAGGCCTTACCTTGGACCTGGTTTTTACCTCCACATCGTCAGATTCCTATCCGAGGGTTGGGGGTATCTTACCCCTACCTGTGTCATGGTCAGATCATCATCTGCTAAAAATTTTCCCTGTCAATTGCTGCCCCGGCCACAGGGAACGCCGGCCCCTTGCTTGGGCCCGCCCCAAATGCTCCTGGACCCTGCACGGTTCATTGAGGCCTTCAGGGAGCTCACTGGTGGTCTGGCTGACGATCCGGTTGTAGTCCTGGTGGATATTTATTTATTTATTTATTTTTGCATTTATATACCGCTCAGGGAGGCAAAGGATATCCTTGCATCCCTGATCGCCCGGGAATAGCGACTGGTCGATGCCCTTACCACAGCCCAATTCAAAGCCATCCGATCCTTCAGCCATCTGCTCTCTAGCCCCCTCCACTCTTGCTTCATCACCCGGAGCTTCGCCGTGAACCACGGGGAGGAGCGGGCTCGGCATTGGATGAGGCACTTGGGGGTGATCCGGTCAACAACCCTGGCAACATCTTCATACCACCTGTCCACCAGGGAGTTGGCCGGATTGTCAACCAGGCTGTCTGGTAAGCCCCCAAAGGACTCCGAGAACCGCGCAGGGTGCAGGAGCCTTCGGGGGGCGGGCCCAGATGGACGGGCCCAGCTCCCTGTAGGGCAGGGCAGTTATTGATAAGGAAAAGGTCAGCAGATGGTGATCTGACCATGGGACGGGTCGGGAGTTCAAGATGCCTGACCCGAGTTCTCCTTACCCGATCGACCCGCCGGCCCCTAGCGTACCTCCCACGGTCCGACAACACCGGGATGGAACATCCAATAGGCGCTGGCGGTGACATGGGAAAATCACAAAGGGAGGACCAGGCAAACATAAACAATACCAAAACCAAAACAATTACAAGGCAAAATAAAAAAACTACAACAGCAATGATTATAATAATCAAACCAATCACCAAAAAAGTAAAAATAACACAATATAACAATAAAAACAGTGGTATGCAAATTTGTATGCAAATAGATACAAATAAACAAGTTACAATACAAAATACAAATAAGCAAATAACACTACTAAATTACAAAATATACAAATGGAGAGAAAAAATCTCAAAAACCAAATTAAAACTAAGGCTAAAATAAACATACAATTAGGGCCAAATAGGCAGCGGAACAAGATGGTAAACAAGAAGGGGGGAGGGAAAATGCAGGGGGGAACAACCCGAGGAGAGTCATATGGGGCAAGGGGCTCTGAGGGGGGCACAACTTCGCTGGAATGCAACAAGTCGGAGGCGGAGTGAGACTGGAAGAGTCATATCAGCTGCAGACCACTACTCAGTCCTACGGATCCTGCCAACACTCCTGGTGACATAGCATTCAAGCCAATCCCCAAGCCCAGATGGTCGCAGCTGCATGGCCTCCTCGTGTCCAAAGTGACCCAGAAAGGGCATGTCCCAGCCAAAGTCCCCTTGACCCACCGTAGCCAAGTGGGTCCACTGCCTCTGGGAATAGGTCGAAAAAATATGCACTGGGGGCTTCCCAACGATATCTCCAGCCCCACCACCAAGTCCAAACCAACCCCTCCTAGCCGGGGCGGGCTCTCCAGGCCCAGATTGGCAAGCCAGCTAGGTTACCAATCGCAGAGTTTCCGGTTTCCGTTTTGAGGGAGGAACAGCGATTCTGTAGAGCTCCACTCCCTTTACCCTTTTTATCATCTTTTTTATACTTTTGACTTTTAACTTTTATCTTTTTAAAAGAAGTATTATTGTTTGTTGCTAATGCTTCTTGGAAAACAGCAGCCGTTCAGCATCTCTCATTCCATCATTAAAGACAATCCAGCTGCCTGTTGTTGCCACAGTGGAGGAGATGCGGAGGAGTACTGCTGGTAGCTACGAATATATAGTAGCCTGGGAATTCCTGTTGTGTTGCTGCCAAGCTGCTATTTACCCCTGCTTTCCTGGAAGATATATCTGCCTTTGAACTGCATGGTAATGTTTTACAAATATTGTGCTTTTGGCATAGAAAGCTGAAGAACACAAGGGAGGGGTGTGATAAACAAGTAAGGAAGTGTTTCACCAATTAACTAAGGGATACTGACTCTATTAGCACCAACATTTCTTTAAGACTCTAAGAACTTTGTAAAGAGTATCCAAGAAGTCTTATAGTTTCAAAGTTTCAAGGACAATATATTTGAACCAATCCAGCCCCGGGACTTATGTTTGTACTATATCCTTGCTGCTTTTCTACTGTTTGGCTCCTGGTAGGAAGAGTGTGTTTTTACCCTCTCCTCTGGACTGCAGAAGGGTATCTTACTACCTCTGAATCCTACCTGCTGCCCCTAAGGACTTGAAGGCCTGACTTCTGGCCATCTCTCCCATGGACTTTTGTTCTATCATACCCGAACAGTAGTTCTTTTAGCTGTGGATTACAGGAGTTGTAACCTGAACTTGAGGTTCAGAAGGGGAAAGAGAGTGGGAGAGAAAGAAAGGGGGAAAACAACTTTTCCTTGCCCCGAATGTGAAGCCTATAGCGGGAAGTAAGAGGTACTACGGGTTTCAGCTTGGATTTTTGTAAAGCTTACCTGCAAAATAAAATCAGGCTAACCAGCAACATCAGGAGACACTTTAATTACAGCCACATAGGTGTGGATGACCATTGGAACTGGTAAAACCATTCAAATGGATAAGTGATATTGATCTGGCATCGGAATTGGCTGCAGCAGAGTCCTTTTCAGTGTCACGCAGGGATGTTGGAACAGAATTGGATGATTTAATGGCAAAACAGATTAATGAGCCCCAGGCAAACTCAATCAGTGGCAAATGGCTCCCAGCTCCAAGTGGAGGAGGTAGATAACTTAAAACCATTCAAATGGATAAATATTGTTTCCCCACCAGCTCCAGCTCCGGGCAGGTTTACAGAAAATTGTTTCCCCGACCACGCCCACCTAAGCATGTCCCAGCGCACTTTTCAAGTATCTGCTCTCCAGGGCTGAAGAATTCCTGATGCGGATATAACTTAAGAGTGCCGGGCTCTCCTCGCTTCTGTTTGTTGTTTTTTGCCCCCCACCCCTTAAGAGCTACTTAAGAGAATGGAATGCTGTAGGGGCAAGAGCAAGATGGCAGAACTCGGAGAGCTCTGGGAGGGAGTGTGCAGGGTCGCGGGGAGCACGGCACACCCAATTAAAATTGTGCCCTGGCGTTCTGAGGCATTTTATACCCTCTTAATCAACTTACTCAGTGAATACAAGCTAAAGAAAGTGCGGACTGGGTCCTTTAGTTCAAAAAAGTGGTTTGATCGAGAGTGCTGGGATGCCAACTTTAAACTACGCAAAGCAAACCCAACATCAATAGGAATGGCAGATTTACTTCAAGTTAAAAACAGTACAAAAATTAATAAGAGATAAAAAGAACAATGCTCAACATGAGGCTTGGGAACAACTTTTTAAGGCAGTTATCAAAAAAAAAAAAGACAGTGCTTTATGGCAGCTTACTTCATCAGCTATGTCTAACTGTTCAGCACAATTAGAATGTTACATTCCAGTTGAAGTGTGGGAGGCCCATTTTTACAAGCATATTAAAATAAACCTACCAGCTTGGCCTCTAGTTTCAGTAGCTGAAATAACTGATCTGGCATCCCAGCTCTAATCAGGGAAAGCCCCAGGATGTGATGGCATTCCTCCTGAGCTCATAAAAAGAAACATAAATTGGTGGGCCCCAATTCTGGCAAACCTCTTCATGTATATAGACCAGAATGCCCACATCCCTTCTATCAAGACAAAATTCAGACACTTTGCATAATGTGGCAAAAATTTTAGTTGCTGCTATTAAAATCCGGGAGGGGAAGGTTTTAACAAAATAAGGATAGAACCTTAACTCTCAGTGGGATTTTTCCTCTCCTCTGTTCTCTCTTCCCTTCTTGCTCCCCTTCAAATTAAGATGCGAGTGAGAGGTGTTTAATTTTCTGTTAGGCCATTTTAACTTTGTACCTAATTCTTTTAGAAATGTAGTATGTTTTAACTTGCATTTGTATATAGTACTTGGATGTTTGCCTATGGCCGTATTAAAGATTTTGTATTCGTATACATATTCACTACACCCAAAAAACAAACCCCTCCTACCCAAGTGAGCAGCACGTTCGAAGTTAATAAATTTAGGAAAATTCAGAGTTAGGCAGTGTTGTGTATTGATCTGTATTCCTATTATCTGTAATTGATTGTTGAAGTAACTGCCTTCCTGTTCCAAAGGGAACAGGCCTATTGGTTGATTCAAGTTGCTGCATTTGGATCCTCAATCCTATTGGTTCCCGCCAAAAGGCAGCCTTGAGATTGCTTGTAATTGTTCCCTCCAAAATGTATCTTTTCCTAGCCAGTCCTGGTGCCTATAAATGTAGCTCCCTCTCCCTAGGCCCCGAGTCTTGTTCTCTCCCTGAATAAAGAGCTGTTACACTAGAAGCTGTCTCCAGCCTGCTATGTCAAGAGCTGAAATCACTTGCTGAAATCACTAAACCCATGTTACAACAGGCAGGCGGGGGGGTGGAGTCCACGGGAAACAAAATAAAGAAATGGGCAAGGGAGGAAAAAGTTTGGTAACTTTTGGGATTGGGAGGAACGGAGGGAAGGAGGGGCTCCGGAGGGAAGGAGAGGGAAGCCCCCCCGAAGGGGCTGGCCCCATGAAATGGGGCAGAAGAAAAAGAAGAGGAGGAGGAGGAAGGCGGACCCCCACTTTTCCCTTTTCTCCCTCCATCCCTGGCAACCACAGTATTCAGTCCTCCAAGGGGGGGGCAGAGAGCAGCGAGTCCTGCTTCCTAGAGCTGCAGGAAGCGAAAGGCTCCCAGGGAGGGAGGGAGGAGGAACCTTATCTCCAAAAAGAAGGCTCCCCTCTGTGGTTGCTGGAAGGGGAGGAGGAAAAGAGACCCCCCCCAGCAAGAAGGAGGAGGAGGAGGAGGAGGAGGTGGTGGGGTTGTGCAATTGGGGGTTTTTGCAATGCTATTGGGGGAAGAGGAGGAGGGGGCGTTGGGAGATGGGAGGTGGGAAATGGAGGCTGGTGGGGAGGCAGGGGGAGGAGACATTCCGTGGGGGTGGGGGTCCCAGGAGGCCTTGGCCACTCACTGGGCGGGTGTCAGCGTGTGGGGCGGGGGCACGGCGGGGGGGGGGGTTGAGGAGGTGGTAAAACGGACACCAAAACAAAACCAAGGCGGCCTTAGTGGGGCCCCCTTCCTCCTCGAGGTGGGCGGGTATTTTGGGCTCTTTCTCCCCAGAAGGGCCTCTAAATCAGTCTCTGGTGGGGTCTCTCCACCCACCTTCCTCCTCTTCCTCCTTCCATTTCTTAGTCTACCCCAAGGAGAAGGAGGGGGGTCGTTGGAGATGCAATCGGGGTAGTGTGTGTGTGTGGGGAGGGTGTCCAGGACACTCCTTTGGGTCCGGAGGGAGAAGGAGCCGTAAATTTGCCCCCCCCCAACCTACACCTCCCCCCTTTAATTTGGAAGGAGGAGAGGGGAGGGGCACTGATCCAGGCAGGAAAAAGGAGAGAGGAAGAAGCTGGAATGGGAGGAAGAATGACCCCCCCCCCGCCCCACACATCTTGGGCTCCCAATCCATGGTGGGGCTTCCTACAATAAGAAGGGGAAACGAAGGTTCATATAGGGGGTGGAGCGGGGGGGGGGACAAAAGGGAAGCCCCTCCTTTGGTGGCATCAGGATTTCAAAGGAATTCTCTCCCCCCATTTTTATTCCTCCCCCCCACTGTGTGTGTGTGTCGGGTGGGGGGCAGATGTCAAAGAAGGAAAGGGGTTGAAAGTTCCTCCTCTCCCAGGTTTCTTTGTCCTGAGCGTCTCTCCTGGGGTCCCAATGCAGCTCTCTCTCTCTCTCTCTCTCTCTCTCTCTCTCTCTCTCTCTCTCTCTCCCCCCCCTGCTTCTCTGCCCATGTACAGAGGGCGTCCACCCCCTTAGTGGGCCTTCTCTCAGAAGCACCATGGGGCAGTTGACGGGATGTCCCACCCCAAATGCCTCCCCGTGCCCCACCCGGGAACTGACGGAGAAGGCTGGAAATGGGCTCGGATGGAATCGGAACCCGTCCTCACACTATATATACAATTATACAATAGCTGAACAGGGTCAGTCCTGGTCAGTCCTTGCATGGGTGACCAAGAAAAACTCCATGGACATGGGGTCACAAAGAAAAATACACTTTTACATGTGTATAGCAGAGAAAAAATATGAGCTTAGCAGCAGTAGCATGTAGATAAAGTGTAGATAATTGTTTTAAGTATTATCAGAATTTTGAAACGGAGAGACAAATAAACATGTCTTAGAATAAAACTCATATTAAAAATATATAGCAAATATACAGCAAATAATACCAAGCATCACATATATACAAATCAACAGAATGTGGGGTACTGTTTCTCACCATAAACAGTCCCAATTTTACATTATTCCAGCCAGTTCTTTTATACACATTCAGACATGATTTTAACCAATCACATTCTGACACACCATGATGTCATTAACTATTCCACCTGTGCTAAATCACTTAACCTGTTAGTCATTTCTAATTCCTTGCACTTGTGGCTAACATCATGACACTGCAGTTTTGACTGACACCATTTTACAAATTCTCTGTTCAATCTGTTAAATATACATTACATATATTTTGTCAATTCTACATATTATGACGTTTGAAGAAGTTGTTGATATTAATATTCATGCGGAAGACGAAAAGCCAGTTGTAAGAAAGAAAGACACTCATCTGTTATTTAACAAATCATTATTAGAAAATCAATATATTGGACTGGGCAGTCATCAATTAAGAGATGGACCAGGTGATATGATAACAGAACTGTCACACCCCACCAGATGTGTCTGGGAGCGCACTTATCTGATGGTGTCTGGGAGCAGAGCCTGGATGGCCATCTGATCAAGGGAAGTGATGTCTTGTGTCCTGGTTCCTGCATGGAATCTGGCGGGTGCAGAGGAGGGCTTATGTAAGGCCTAGAGGTCTCTTTTAACTCTGGAGATGATTCTATGATTCTATGACCAGGGTTTGTAACCTGTGATGGACTTTTCCTCCAGGAATCTGTCCAATCCCCTTTTGAAGGCATCCAGGCCAGATGCTATCACCACCTCCTGTGGCAGGGAGTTCCACAAACTAATAACACACTGGGTAAAAAAAAAATTCTGTTGTCCATTCTCACTCTCCCAACCCGTAATGTCTACTAGGTGATCTATCTTGATTGTCCCCTTCGAATTTTCCTCAGCTTTTCTTGATGCTGGTATCTGCTGTCGAGTGGCGTCTTGAGCCACTCTCGGGCTTTTCTATGGAGCTCTCGCTTTGCAAACTCTGGCTACAGCCCAAGCGCTATAACCTAGGCCCCGGTTTGTTCCAGCTGAACAGAGACACTCCTGTGTTCCCAGGGTGGCTCTTCTCCATTGACTGGAAGGTGTCCAATCCAGCCTCACCCAAGCAATACCACCTGGAAAGCAAAAGCAAAAAGCAAAGTGTTCTGCTTATATACCGTCCCATACCACGTTAAGTAGTCTCTGGGCGGTTTACAGTTTTAATTACAGTATGAAGGCTACACATTGTTCCCCCAGCAAGCTGGGTACTCATTTTACCGACCTCGGAAGGATGGAAGGCTGAGTGAACCTTGAACCTGCTACCTGGGATTGAACCCCAGGTCATGAGCACAGTTTCACCTGTAATACAGGCATTTAACCACTGTGCCACGAGGCAGCATGAGCAGCGCCCCTCAGTTTCCAGTCAACATCTCCAGTTCGAGGTAATTCTGTGAAAAAGCAAGATGGAAGGACATCAGTCCCTTATCCTGCTCTTTAGGACGCTCCTCTGTTCCCTGCTTCCTAGCCCATTCTCAATACTTGGCAGATTCCACTAAAGTCAAGGGCAGTATGCATTCTCATGGAAAAGTCAGCTTTCTAGTTCTTAAGAAGAAAAGGAAAGGCTTGACTGTGCGCTTAGGTGCCGTCCTGGGTGCCTATGTGTGGTTGTGACACGTGAACGTATAGGGAGAGAACAGCTTTTTAAGGTAATCAAGGGACAAAGATCCAGGGCTTTGCATACCTCTTCGTCCTACCACTTTGTCTAGCTAGAGGATGAATAAATGAATGCAAAAATTCATGCCTTCCAATCTTAGCCCAAGGACATGTAAACACTGGACAACTAGAGATGGGCACGAACCAGTTGGTCCCAGTTTGTAAAGGAGGCAGCACAGGTACTCTTCTGGCTGAATCGGCCAATCGCCAGGCCCAGTGTGCTAGCTTCCTATTCCTCCCCAGGTCCATATTCTGTCTTTTGCTCTTTTTCTGTCCACGCGTTCTCTTTTCTCGCCTACGACTGGTGCCACAAAGCCTTAAAGCCGAGGTTCCCAAAGTGGTCTATACGGATCCCCCAGGGGTCTATTTCGACTTGCAGGGGGTCCATGACATTAAAAACAAATTGGGGTTCCACAAATTATAAACGGGGGTCCACGTGAGCAAACCCCATCTAGAAAGGCCATCATCGGCTTTTAGGTGTGCCATAAATGTCTTAGTACACCAACGTTTGTTTTGGCACCATTTTGAGCAAGTTTTGAGGCTATGAACGTTTTTGGGCAGTGTTTTTTTGGCAATTTCAAAACATTTTTGGTGCATTTTTCAAGTGGTGCAAAGGTAGGGACCTGATCTTGGAGGTGTGGATGTCTTCAAAGTCTGTTTTGCTTGGTGTGGTGGGGGTGGGGTGGGGCCCTGCGTTGTTTTTTGGAAACTTATCCTTCCCATGTGCATGTCTTTAAAGTCCATTTTGCAAAGATCGGGGACTCGTGTTTTGCAGCCACATGTCATTTGTTCCTGAGTTTCAAATCAACTGTAATGACATGCATTTTTCCTAATGGGGTTCCCTTCACCGTTTTAGCAATCGGTATTATGTACTTAAATCTTTATAGAAAAGATTCATTGGTACATGGCACGGCCGGGATTTGAACCAGGGACCCAGTCATCTCAGTCAGCACCCTTTGAAATATCAAGGTGCCAATCAGGTGCTTTACGGCTGGGAAAGCCAGGCAGGCTTAACCCGAGGGCGCACCGACCCAGACGAAGGGGGGAGCAGCATCCACTTGTGGGCTCGTTTGTGGCCCCCATTGATTTTGCAGCCGTTGCATCTCTTGGGGTGCCCAGCGGGCGGGGGGGGGTATGGCTGCAGCAGAGGAGATGGGAGCGAGGAAGGAGCCCACCAACCACCCCCAAACTGCCCCTTCCTTCGCCCTGGTCTCTGGGCCGAGCCGTTTTGGGGCAGTGGAAGCCCCGGGCAAAGGGGGAGCAGCAGGGGGCTTCCGCCCGGGCTTTCCCCCCACACGGAATGGCCCCCATGGATCAGGTCCTGCAGGGCCAGGAAATGCAGGCGGGCTTTTGAATTCCCTGCACCCTTGAATGCCGCTTCCGACAGCCCCGGCACATCAGGCTTCCAGGAGCAGCATTGCTTTTACGCATTTTTCGCAAGGCATCCCAGAGGCAAAAATGTCATCTGGGAAAACATGCCTCTTCCTGGAAAATTCTGTTTGCCTTATGGGAAATTCACATTCCGGGAGTGTTCATCTTTTGAGGTTCCACTCCTGT
Source organism: Phrynocephalus forsythii (assembly GCA_029282475.1). Taxonomy (NCBI): domain Eukaryota; kingdom Metazoa; phylum Chordata; class Lepidosauria; order Squamata; family Agamidae; genus Phrynocephalus; species Phrynocephalus forsythii. The sequence continues at coordinate 55,167 of JAPFRF010000501.1, read as the reverse complement.
ATTTATGTATTAATTTTAGGTAAGAATTTAACTAGGTTCTGATCTCTTTCCTTCTGAATCCAAAAATTAATTGCATTTTGTGTCTTTTCAATAAAAGCAGAAATAAAAATTGTATGTGCTTTCCTTTTTTTTTTTTTTACAATTGTCCATGCTGCTGTTAGATTATGGAGTTACCTTGTATATTTTGGCAAGAGAAATGTCCAATTTTATTGATATAATTTAATATAGGAATCAGCCAGGGTCTACTCTTAATGGCAGAGAAAGACCCCAAACATACCGTGTAAAATAGTTTTATACCACAACAGACAAAGAGTCCTAAAGTATACAACCTCATTGGATAATATTTCCATACAGTCTGGATCCTACCTCTAACTGGCTGAGAACATGAGGAAGGCAAAGTCATTGGCTCTCCTAGAAAGATGGGGCGTCCTTTTCTCCCCTTAATCATGGTTTCCCCTTTGAGAAGGTGCCATAGTGTCTGGAATAAATTCCTTTTATTCCCTTGATATGTATCTGTTACCAGGCTGAGCCTTCCCTCCTGGCTGGTCTTCCTAATAAGAGGGGCAGTGGAAGGTGTGAATCGCGGGTACTTGAGAACTCTGACCAATGCTAAAGGCCGAGACGGAAAGGATCCCACCAGAAAGGAAGATCTGTAAAGCAAGAGGGATCAGGCCTTTGTTCTACCATCCATCCAGCCAGAGAGAGGGTGATTTTGGGTCACATATACAGGTATAACTACCCCCCCCCAAAAAAAAAACCCTCCTACCCAAGTGAGCATCACATTGGAAGTTAACAATTTCCGGAAAATTCAGTGTTAGGCGGGAGGGGGGGCGTCCACAGAAAAGAAAATAAAGAAATGGACAAAGGAGAAAAAAGTTTGGGAACTTCTGGGATTTGTAGGAAGAGAAGGGAAGGAGAGGGGTCCCCCCCTGAAATGCTCCGGAAGAAGAAGAGGAAGGAAATACAGGAGGAGGGAGGGAAACAGTTCCCCTTCTGAAATTTGGAGGAAGGCAGGGAAGGGGGCTCCGAAGGGAAAGAACAAGAACCCCCACACACACACACTTACCCCCCCCACTTAGCACCTGAAATGGGGAAGAAGGAGGAGGAGGAGGAGGAGGAGGAGGAGGAGGAAGGCGGACTTTTAGGGGCTGGGCAGCATTTGGTCCTCCAAGGGGTGGCGGGAGGGCAGCGAGTCCCGCTTGCTAGAGCGGCAGGGAACCCGAAATGCTCCCAGGGAGGGGCCTGTTCTTCAGGAGACTTTAAATCCCCCCCCACCCCCCAAAAAGAAGGCTCTCCTCTGTGGTTGCTGGAAAGAGGGGAGGAAAAGAGAGACCCCCCCAGAAGAAGGAGGAGGAAGAGGAGGAGGTGCGTGGTGCAATTGCGATGGGGGAGTTGCAATGCTGTTGGGGAGAGGAGGAGGAGGGGGCGTTGGGAGATGGAGGCTGGAGGGGGAGGGAGAGGGGAGGAGGAAGGACCCTCCTGGGCGTCCCTTTATGGGGGGGGTGTAAAAAGGTAAAGGTTCCCCCGCATATGCATGCTAGTCCTGTCGGACTCTAGGGGCGGTGCTCATCTCCCTTTTTAAGCCGGAAGAGCCAGTGTTCTGCAAGTCCATGGCCATGTGGCCGGCATGGCTGCAAGGAAACACTGTTTTACCTTCCCGCTTTTTACGGCGGTACCTATTTATCTACTTGCATTTTACATGCTTTGGAACTGCTAGGTTGGCAGGAGCTGGGGTTATCAGCGGGAGCTCGCTCCGCTGCGTGGGATTCGAACCACCGAACTGCCGACTTTGCAGTCTACAGTTTCGGTGCCTTAGTCCACTGAGCCACCACACCCCGTTATGGGGGAGGTGGCGTTTTTGATTGAATCTGTGGGGGTGTCTCAGGAGACGAGCCCCCCCTCCACTGCAGACTCCTTTGGGGATCTGGAGAGAGAAGGAGGCGTCTATTTCCCTCCCCCCTCTATGCAACCTCCCCCGAACCTCCCCCTTCTCTTTTCTCTCCCTCCCATTTTAATTTGGAGGGGGGAGGGAGAGGGAAAGGAATGAAGGGGGGAGATCCAGGCCAAAAACAAACCCCTTCTCCTTCCCTATATCTTCTTCCCCCCACAAGGAAAAAGGCCTCGCGGCCCCCTCCTTCCTTCTGCCTCTTCTTGGTAATTCAGAAGACCCCCCCCCAGGAGGAGGAGGAGGAGGGAGGCAGAGAGAGAAGGGGGGATGATTGCACAACCCCCCTCCTCCTTCTTGGGGGGGGGGCCCTTCTCCTCCCTAGAGCCTTTTTGGAGCTATCCTGGGGGGGGGTCCTGCTGAATCACCAAGAAGAGCCCCACGGAGGAGGAGGAGGAGGAGGAGGAGGAGGAGGAGGAGGAGAGAGAGAGAGAATTGGGGGGGGTGATTCAGTCCTCCAAGGGGGGGGAGAGGAAGGCAGCGAGTCCCGTCTTCCTAGAGGGGCAGGAAAGAGGAGAGGTGGTGGGGGGCAGCTCTGCGCCAGGATTTCTCCCCACCACCGCTCAAAAAAAGGCTCTGGAGAGGAAAAAGAAAGAACTGTCAAGATATGTAAAAGTTGATAAAACATATGTTATGTATATTTAACAGAATGTGTAAAGTGAATTGTAAAATGGAGGCAGTTAGATTCTGCAGTGTCATGATGATAATCCACAAGTGTTAGAGACAAGTAATCACAGGCATGTTAAGTGATGAAGTGCAGGTGGAACTGATTGTAACATCATGACTTGTAATGGCTAGATCAGATTGCATCAGATTGTTAATTAGTGATTGCATCAGATCTTATGAGTGCTAAATAGTATAAAAGGCACTAGCTTGTCATTTGTAACTTGGGGACTGTTATGGTGAGAACAGTTTTACCCCACACTCTGTTTGTCTGTTTGCTATATTGTATATAATGCTTGGTTGTTATGCTGTGTATATTTTGATGTATATATGAATATATGAGTTTTTACTCTATTCATTGTCATTGTCTTTCTGATAGACTAACTCTGCAAACCCTTTATATAAATACTGACATTTTATCTACGTTTACTGCTGCACTGCTTTGTGTCAAGCACAAGTAAATATTATTATTATTATATTTGCTGCCCCCTTAAATCTGCTGACAGGGTTATGGGCCCAGCTGGGTCAGCTGCCTGATGGGTTTTGTTGTACCTGTATAGATAAAGTGTGTGTTGTGTAAGGTTGTGTTTTTGCAGAGTTAAATAGGTTGGAGTTTGAACGGAGACAAAGCAGAGTTGCAAAGGATTTCTCTCAGAGGCTTGGAATGAGAGCGGAGGAGAAAAGCAGCTGATAAGGACAAGCCAAGCAAAAACAGAGTGTGATTTAAACTGGAAGCTGTGGAGGCTGAGGAAATATTTGCCGGAAAAAGCTGAAAGAAGTGTTGCAGATAATGGCAGATAAGGAGCCGGCACATATCGGCGAGAATGGCAAGTATAAATCTAAATTCAATGCCTCTTGTAAAGCTCTCTGACAGTAATTACCTGAATTGGTGTCTGAAAATGAAGCATTTCTTGATCTTCCATGAGCTCTATCAGTATGTAGATAAACAGCTTGATGAGGAAGCTGATGAGGAAGATTTGAAGAAGGATGAAAAGGCCTTGGCAATTATAATGTTGTCCTTGGAAGAAACGCAGTTCGTTTATGTGAAGGAAGCAAAAACAGCTCATGAGGCTTGGTCGTTTCTCAGAGCAGCTCACATCAGAGACACAGCTGGGAGTAAAGTATATCTAATGAAAAAACTGTTCCGGTTAAGGCAAAACCCAGGTGAAACTATTTCTGATTATATAAGGAAAGTAAATAGTATATTTCAGCAATTGTCTGAAGTGGGCATAAATCATGAAGAGGAGTATAAATGTCTTGTTATATTGTCAAGCCTGGATGAGTCATATGATAATTTAGTAATGGGATTAGAAGCTATGAAGAGTGATGAATTGTCTATATCATATATCCAGTCAAGACTCCAGCAGGAAGAATCAAGAAGGAATGATTCTAAAGTAAATAAAAAGCCTGTTCAAGTGTCTGGAGAAACAATACAAGTAATTAGAAGATGCTACAATTGTGGGAGTGGCCAACATGTTTTTCATTACTGTGATAAGGTAAACAAGAGGCAAAAGCAAAAAAGAGTTGCCGGCACACGCTGGAAGAGTGAAGGTCAACAGCTGTCTGTAATTAATGATAATGAACAAAAGTGCTCAAGACAGGAATTATTTATTGTAGATTCAGGGGCCAGCATTCATTGTGTAAACAAGAAATGTTTGTTTGAGAAACTAACTCTGTTTAATTGTAGAAATGTAACCTTGGCAGACGGGACTCAGGCAAAAGTCTGTGGTGAAAGTAATATATTTTTCAAACCTCTCAAATGTGTATTTGATAAGGTCCTGTATATACCGTCTTTAAAGAATAATTTATTGAGTGTGCCTATGCTTGTAAAACAAGGTTATCAAGTACAGTTCAGTGAGAGTAGTTGCAAGATTGTAAAGAATGGAAAAACAATAGCAACTGGGCGGCTCCAAAACAGTTTGTTTATGATAAGCACTTCTGAGAAAGTTTTGAATATGATTGAAAATAAGCCTCTACATGACAAATGCATACATTTGATGCATAGAAGATTAGGGCACCTAAGTTTTGAAAACACTAAGAAAACTTTGCAACATGTGGAACATGGGTCAATGCAGAGCTGTAAAAATTTTTTAGATTGCCATGTTTGTAAAGGCACAAAGGTGAAGTCTGCACCCATATCAAAAAAGAGTTTGAGAAAGTCACATCAACCTCTACAGCTGGTACATATTGATGTGATTGGACCCATGGCTAATTCATTTGGTGGTGCCAAGTTCTGTCTTGTGATAACTGATGATTATTCACGTTATTCTTGGGTTTACATAATAAAGCACAAAAGTGAAGTGAGTGCTGTATTTAGGAAATGGTTTCAGATGGCAGAAAGACAGTACAGGCAGAAAATTTTAGCTGTACAAAGTGACAGAGGCGGTGAATTTTTAGCAAAGCAGTTTGTTGATTATTTAGAAAAGAAAGGGGTGAAACATAGATTGACAAACCCTTCTGCTTCTGCTGAGCATGGATTAGCTGAAAGGAAGAATGGAATTCTTCAAAATATCATGAATGCAATCTTGGCAGATGCAAAACTTCCCAAAGGTTACTGGGCTGAGGCAATGAAATATGCAAATTATGTGTCTAATAGAGTGTGGAGTTCAGCAGTGAATGAAGTTCCATATACTCTAATACATGGTAAGAAACCTACAATCAAATATCTCCATTTATTTGGCTCTGAAGCCTGGGTATTAATTCCAAAGAGGTATAGACACAAGAACAGTCCAAAGTCAAGAAAGCTTATGTTTATTGGTGTTCAGCCTGCAGCAAAATCCTGGCGTTTTTGTGACAGTCATGGAAATGTTTATATAAGCAGGTCTGCAACATTTTGTGAACAGAGTAATTGGGAAGCTCTACATGCTAATAATGAAGTATTTTTGCCAAGCATTTATCCCCACACTGAGGTTGAAGAGGTTGCCAGTGATGGAGGGGAGTTTACAGCATTACATGATGGAAAAGTGAAAGATGAGATTGCCAGTGATGGAGGGGAGTCTACATCATTTCATGATGAAAAAGTGGAAGATGAGGAGCCAGTGTTGATCAGAAAATCTACAAGATCCAATAAAGGAGTGCCACCTGAAAGGTTTGTAGTAAATTATGTATCCCATGAGCCACAGAATTTTGAAGATGTGCTGCTGATGCCTGGAGAAGAAAGGAAGCAGTGGATGATGGGCCATGGACAAAGAGCATATGTCTCTGAAGGAACGTCAAGTGGATGCACCAGTGGATGACGCCAAAGAGCAAAGGACATTTTGCAAGAGAAATAAGTTGATTGTACACAAAAAAGTTTTTTGATAATGATAGTATTTATTGATGAAGCATTAGAAAGGTATAAAGCATGTTTTGAAATATCTTAAAGGAACAATGCATGAAAAGTTGAAAATATCCATCTGTGATAATCTTGATTTGATTAGCTATGCAGATGCTGACTGGGGTTCAAGTCCAGAAAGGAGGTCAATGTCTGGATATGCCATATTTTTAGGTAACTCACTAATTGTCTGGAAAGCCCGAAGACAAAGGTACATTTCGTGTTCTTCTACGGAAGCTGAGTATGGGGCTGTGAGTGACTTGTGTTGTGAGTTAACCTGGGTAGTACAGTTGTTAAAGGATGTGAATGTAAATGTAAAACTACCAGTCAAAGTATATAATGATTCTTTTTCGTGTATCCAATTAACACAGAATCAGAAGGTCGGATCCAGAAGCAAGCACATTGGGATCCGTTACCAGAATGTGAAGGACTGCATAGAACAACATTTAATTGTATCGAAATATTGTACAAGTGTTGATAATTATGCTGACATATTTACAAAGCCTTTGTGTAAAGATAAACATGTTTTAAGAAAAGGCTAGGAGTTGAAATCTGTTAAATATAGGAGGGGTGTCAAGATATGTAAAAGTTGATAAAACATGTTATGTATATTTAACAGAATGTGTAAAGTGAATTGTAAAATGGAGGCAGTTAGATTCTGCAGTGTCATGATGTTAATCCACAAGTGTTAGAGACTAGTAATCACAGGCATGTTAAGTGATGAAGTGCAGGTGGAACTGATTGTAACATCATGATTTGTAATGGATAGATCAGATTGCATCAGATTGTTAATTAGTGATTGCATCAGATCTTATGAGTGCTGAATAGTATAAAAGGCACTAGCTTGTCATTTGTAACTTGGGGACTGTTATGGTGAGAACAGTTTTACCCCACACTCTGTTTGTCTGTTTGCTATATTGTATATAATGCTTGGTTGTTATGCTGTGTATATTTTGATGTATATATGAATATATGAGTTTTTACTCTATTCATTGTCATTGTCTTTCTGATAGACTAACTCTGCAAACCCTTTATATCAATACTGACATTTTATCTACATTTACTGCTGCACTGCTTTGTGTCAAGCACAAGTAAATATTATTATTATTATATTTGCTGCCCCCTTAAATCTGCTGACAAGAACCCCCCCCAAGGAGGAGGTAGTGGGTTGTGCAATTGAGGGTGGTTGCAATGCTATGGGGGAGGGGGAGATGGAGGCTGGAGGGGAATTGGGGGCGGGAGAGAAGAGGAGTGGGGGCTTTGCTGATGAAATCTGTGATGAGGATGGGGATGCTGGTGGGGGTCCCAGGAGGGAAGAGCCCCCACACACACACTGCACACTCCTTTGGGGATCCAGAGAGAGAAGGAGGCGTTAAATTTCCCTCCCCCCCAAGCTCCCCCTATTTTGATTTGGAAGGAAGAGTGAGGGGGAGGGAAAGGGGGGAAAGGAATGAAGGGGGGCAGATGCAGCTCCCCCAAAAAAACCCTCCTCCCTACATCTCTTCTCCCCCCCCCGCAAGGAAAAAAAAGGGTGGACCCCTCCTTTTAGGGATGGACAAAAATAGGGGGGAGGGAAAAAAACAAAGAGGGAGGTGGAGGAGGATGGGGGGCTTGTGCCATGGAAGGGGGTCTTTAGAGGGGGGATTGTGGAAGGTTGTGCCTCCCTCCCACCCATAAGAAAAAAAAACAAAGGACATTCAGGAAAAAGACCAGGAGAACGAATTGGGAGGAGGGGGAGAGAAGGACATTCTCTGAAACAAAATGAATTGGGGGTGGGAGGACAGAGAGAGAGAGAAGGAAATTCTCCCCCCCCACACACACACATACACAAAAAAACCGAATCTTCCTCCTCTTCCTGTTAAAAATCCCAGCCTGGACTTCCCAGTTATTAATTTGATTTTATCTTTTCAGTTGCCAGGATCCTTTGAAGAGGTGATTCTATATCCCCCCCCCCCGCAATAAGCCGGGGATCTACTGACTCCAGAACGGGGATACCTGCCTGCGGGGATCCCTTTGGGGTTCTGGGAACAAGATCCGTCCAGGTAAGGGTCCCTTTGCCTCCTGGTTAAAGAGGAAGAAGCTGCCTCCCCCCCCCCCCCCCGCATGCCTCCTCAAGAATGTTTTATTTCTTTACTGATTGATTTCATGCATTTATATGCTATGACTCCTCAGGGTCATTTAAAGGAGTTAAAACCCCTCGCCCACCTCGCCATATAAGCAGTGAAAGAAAAATGAAATATTGACACCCCACCTACCCCCACCACAAAGACAGCCACAGACTCTAAAGGAAGGAAGGGGACTCAAAGATTCAAAGATTCTTTATTGAATAAGTCGATTAGACCGTTTCAAAGCCACAAGATTAAAACAACAAAAACTACGCACATCCAAATACTAATAAGTATACAAATACAATGCATTAAAACGATAATATCACATAGTTCTTGCTCAAGAGCTACAAGGGATATATTCACATTTAGTATATATCTTGATCCAACTAGCTCACACCTTTACTAACCACCTGTTTCCTCAGAATTCCTGCTTTTGCTGCAAAAAATCCAACTTTATGTGTTAAATGATTATTTCTCCCACATAACAAATAGGCAAGTTTCTTTTTATCATCCCAATTCCCCCAGCATCTAGGATAGGGGCTTAAATAGAAATTTCTAATATTAGTATACAGTTGGCAGTGCAATACATAGTGTGCCAAGTCTTCCACTTTAGCCTCCCCACAAATACACAATCTGTCTTGTACTGGTATACCTTGATATCTGCCTTGTAACATTGCTATGCTGAGTCCATTAGCTCGAAACGAAGGTGAGTGAATGCAGTACGATACTCTCTTTTCATAGAGAAGAAAAGATATTTTTCTGCCTGGAAAATTGTCTTGGATGTTGATAACCACTTTAGGGATCGCACCGAGGCCAGGGCAGCCAGATCTGATTGGGCTCTAATATCAAACACTCTTTGTTTGCACCTTTTCAACTTTCTTACTGCTTCCAAGACTCCATATTTCTGCGCCGTAGCATAGCATGGGCAGTACTTTGCCTTTAAATATTTTTATAGCTGGTTGGAGGGATCCAGGATATTTATAATTAAGTAGCTTGTTCAGAGAGTTAACTGCTACTGAAGCTTTTGTTTCGTTCTTCTTTATCTGGTGAGACCAGGAACCTGTTGAGGAAAAAATTATGCCAAGATAATTATATATCCCAGTCTGTTCCATTTCCTTGCCCTCTAAAAACCACTTATATTGTTTCCTTTTATTGCCAAATACCACAACTTTTGATTTGCTATTATTAATGACTAAGTCATTTTGTTGGCAATAATTACTAAATTTCCTTAATTGTCTACGCAACCCAACTGATGTTGTAGACATTAAAATCATATCGTCCGCATAGAGAAGCAAGTTTACTGATCTGTCTAATATTTTTGGCATATGGTATTCCGGCAGGGCCATACAAGAAACTATGTAATTAATATAAAAATTAAAAAGAAATGGAGCTAGAATACAACCTTGGCGTACTCCCTTATATGTGGCAATCTTGTTAGTTAAGGCCTGACTGGTGCCTGTTCTAACTTGTAAATTTGTGTTTGTATATAGAGCCATTATAAGGTGTAAAAGCCTTCTCTCAATATTTGTCTTTAAGGGCGCTTTTACACAACCCCTAAGATCCGCTGGTCCCTTAAATTCGGACCAGAGTTCTTAGGGGCTTGTCGCTCTTCGTGCGTCCCCACCCTGGCTGCTGGCTGCCTGAGGGGAGGGAGGAAAAAAAAGGAAGAAAAGAGCGTGGCTCACCTCGCTTTTGCCTCGTTCTGCCTCTTGCTCTTGCCGGCTCTTGCCGGTTCAACATTCCAGTAGCTCTTAAAGGGGCAGGAGCCAAAAAACAGCAAACAGAAGCGAGGAGAGCCCCGCACTCACTATCCTTATACCGTATCAAGCAATTTTCACCGGGGAAGAGCAGGTACAAGAAAAGTGCGCTGGGACGCACTTATGGGGGCGTGGTCACACTTAATTTTCTGTAAGGTCCGGAGCTGGTGGGGAAATATTTTTAAGCTCCGGACCTTGCAGCCATTTGCTGTGGAGTTTAGGGGTCGTGTATAAACGCCCTATGAGTTTCCTCCATAAAATAAGTCTGTTAACAGAGTTAAAAGCTGAACTTAAATCTATAAAAGCCACGAATATCTGTTCGCCCCTCGAGGTGTATTTTGATATCAGGTGTAATAAAATAAAACAGTTGTCGATATTGCTCCTTCCCCATCTAAAACCTGCTTGTTCTTCAGCAAATATCGCATTTTCATCAGCCCATTCTTCTAATTTCTGCAAGATGAATTTAGCATAAATTTTAGCTGTAATATCTATTAGGCTGATTGGTCTATACTTATTAGGATCTTTTCGATTACCTTTTTTATACAATGGGACCACTATACATGTGCTCCATCCCTTGGGCATGCAGCCTGTGTTATTTATATGCGTGAACAGTCTGGCTAATACGGCTGCCCACCAATCTATCTTTTCCTTAAAAAGTTCTGGGGGTAGGAGATCTTCTCCAGGAGCCTTGTTATTCTTTAATGTTTGTATGATAGGTTTAATTTCCTGCATTCTGACTGGGGGCCATTTAGGGCAGTCATTTATATTTCCTAAAAAAAAATTTGTTGGAGAGTCCATCTTAACGTGTTCCTTATGTATCTCTTGGTAGAAGGCTTCCCATGCAGATGCCGTTATTGGAGTCTCTGTGTTACAAGAAGATTCACCTAATTTCTTGAAACTAGTTGCCAGAATTTGGCAGAGTTTTTATTGGTTGCCTCAAGTTCCAACTCTGCCCAACAATTAGCAACAAAATAGATTTTTGGGAGGCAATTAATTTTTTATATTTTCTTCTTGTACTAACCATATTAATATATGCATTTCTATCAGGTGAATGATTAATTTCTCTCATTTGGTTCCTTAATAATGTCCTCATCATGTAACGGTCCTTGTCAAACCATGGGGACTTTTTATTTTTGTAACTTTTTATTGTAGGGTGGAAAAGTAATTGTTTAATTTTTGAACAAATGATCTGATAATCATTTAAAACAACTGTAATATTGGTTTCAGAGGAACATATCCTACTGCCAAGAATAATACTATCTGATGAGATGTAAAATAAATGCAGTTTTTCTATATCAATTTGTTGCCATCTTAGTCTTCTTTGGACAATATTTAATTGTTCTACAGCCTTCTTATCTGTTTGAGTTATCTTTCTTAAATCTGAATCTAGCTTGATTTGACTAATGATTGGTTGGTGGTCGCTATCCTCTCTATTAATTACTGTGATTCCAGAGAAAAGGTGACTTGATTTATTTTGTCATCATTAGAAGCCCAGCAGAAGACATCCTGTAACTCATCCTCAAGGCCCCCAAAAGCTACAGTTTTTTGGGGAGCAGATCCAATTCTAGCATTGAAGTCACCTGACATAATAAGTAAGGCTTTGGGAAAGACAATACTTAATTCGTCCATCATTTGTTCCAATTCAATCCATATTTCCGCATTGTAGTGCTTGGAATTAGCAGGTGGTATATAGATATTGATTAAGATCACCAGTATACTTGGAGTGCATAACTTTACTATTAAACAGTTTTGAGGGGCCTTACTTTCTGTCACCGAGTTGGCTTCCCATCCTAGATTTATTATTTATTTATTTATTTATTTGTTGCATTTATACCCCACTTATCTACATTGTGTACTCTAAGCGGCTTACAAGGCTTCAAGGCTTCAATAGCCACACAAATTACAAGAAATGCACAGATAAAAACAAATAATAATAACGCTAGACAAAGTTAAAACCTTATAGCACCTCAATAACTAAACAATGGTAGGCAAAATAGTTTGCGATGGCGGAGGGGAAAAGAAAAAAAAAAGACTCAGTTAAGAATTGCCAAAGGCCTCCCGGAAAAGATAGGTCTTTAACGCCTTCCGGAAGGCCAGCAGGGACTCTGCACAGCGCACTTCACTGGGGATGGAATTCCAGAGGCTAGGGGCCGCCACTGAGAAAGCCCGGGTCCGAGTACTCGTCCTCCGGGCTCCACAAGGAGTGGCGACCCGAAGCAAGTGCGCTCGCGCCTGCCGAACGGGACGGGCCAAGGTTGATCGCTGAGCGATACGCTCTGCAGGTAGTCCGGTCCCAAGCCATGGAGGGTTTTATAAACTAAAACCAAGACCTTGAATCTAATCCGGGCTGCAACGGGCAACCAGTGCAGGCGGGCCAGGACTGGGGTGATGTGGTCATAACGACGCACACCAGCCACCAGCCTGGCTGCTGCTTTCTGTACCCGCTGCAGATGCCGGAGAAGAGTCAAGGGCAACCCCATGTAGAGGGCGTTACAATAGTCCAGCCTCGAGATCACCAGAGCTTGGACCACTGTTCTCAGAGTTCGCATCGAGGTACAGGCGGATCTGGGCGATCCGACGGAGATGGTAATAGGCGGACCTGGTCACCGACGCCACCTGGGACTCCATGGCGAGCGCCGGGTCCAGGAGCACACCCAGATTCCGCGCCCTCTCCGCGAGCTGCAGGGAAACTCCCCCCAGACAGGGGAGAGGGCCACCGTACCCCGACGGCGAGCTCCCGAAGAACATAACCTCCATCTTCTCGGGGTTGAGCCTAAGCCTGTTTGCCCCGGTCCAAGCCAGTACGGCCTCCAGGCACCCGTCGAGGATCCTCACAGCTTCCACAGCAGAGGTGGTAAAGGAGAGATAGAGCTCCGTGTCATCAGCGTACTGATGACAGCAGACTCCAAAACTCTGGATGACCCCCGCCAACGGCCTTACGTAGATGTTAAACAGCATGGGGGACAGAGACGATCCCTGTGGAACCCCACAAGGGAGAATCCAAGGGGCCGATAACTCCCCCCCCATGCTGCACGTACTGTGGACGGCCCTCCAGGAAGGAACAGAGCCAGCTGCGAGCAGTGCCTCCAATTCCAAACTCAGAGAGCCGGTCCAACAGGATACCGTGGTCGACGGTATCAAAGGCCGCTGACAGATCCAGGAGGACCAACAGGGTAGAGCAACCCCTGTTGGCCGCCCGGAGAAGGTCATCTTGCAGGGCGACCAAAGCTGTTTCAGTACCCCGGCGAGGCCTGAACCCGGACTGGCAAGGATCGAGGCACTGCCGATCCTCCAGGTATGACTGCAGCCGGACCGCCGCCACCCTCTCGATCACCTTGCCCATAAACGGGACATTGGCGATTGGCCGATAATTTGTTAAATCGTCCACCGCCAGGCCAGGTTTTTTCAGAATGGGCTTTACCACCGTCTCCTTCAGACGAGAGGGAAAAACCCCCTCGCTGAAGGAGGCGGTGGCGATGGCAGAAGCCCATTCGGCCATAGTCCCTCTGGCACCTCTAATTAGCCAGGCAGGGCAAGGGTCGAAAGGGGTGGAGGCAGGCCGGCAATGCGCCATAGCTCTGGAGACCTCGACAGCAGAAACAGGCCCAAGCGGATCCAACCGAGGCGACGAAGGCGGACCAGCAACTGGAGATGGCGGGGCAGGACCACTGCAACCGGAGTCAAAGCCGGCACGGATGGCCTCTATTTTAGTTCGAAAAAAGGCTGCAAATTGCTCGCTACTGAACTCAGTAGGAGGAGGCCTGGCCGGACTAGGATTGCTGAGGTCCTGAACCACCCGGAAAAGCTCCGCCTGGCGGTTCGAGGCCTCAGCAATTCTCAGGGAGGTGAAAGATGTTCTGGCCTCCCTGATCGTGTTGGTGTAGCGACTAGACTGGGCATCAACATCAGCCTTACTCAACGCCGTCCGGGTTTTCCTCCAGCTGCGCTCTAACCTCCTCCTCTCCTGCTTCATTGCCCTAAGCTCCCCCGTGAACCATGGGGAGGGCCGGGCTCGGCAACGGAGGAGGCGCTTGGGGGCAATCTGGTCTATGGTGTGGACAGCTGTTTCATGCCAGAGATTAGCCACATCCTCAGCCGAATCGCCAGTCAAACCACCAGGTAGCCCCCCGAAGAGCTCACTGAACCGCTGGGGGTCCATGAGCCTCCGGGGGCGGGCCAGAACAGAGGGCCGGTGGTCCCGCGGGGGGGGGCGGGATCGCCAGGAGAATGACAGCAGGTGGTGGTCTGTCCATGACACAGGAAGGGAGGCAATGCCCCCCACCTCCAGACACAAGTCCCCCGACATGGAGGTAAAAACCAGATCCAGGGTGTGTCCAGACCTGTGGGTGGGGCATAAAACATGCTGGGATAGACCCATGGAAGCCATGGATTCCATGAATTCCAGAGCTGCACCGGAGAGACCACCTTCCGCATGCACGTAAGTCACCCACAACCAGTAGGCGCGGGGACCTCAACTGAGCAGCGGCGATGAACTCCGTGAGCTCTGGAAGGGATTGTGCAGGGTTGCGGGGAGCACGGTAGCCCAGCACAATGCCAAATCTATCCCGCTGTCCCACCAGCAGGTGAAGGACTTCTAACCCCTGGCTAACCAATGTCGAGGCCCTGCTAACACGAAAAGTGTCCCTGTACACGATTGCAGCCCCTCCCCCCTTTTGTCCCCCCAACCTTCCCACTCCCTCTACCAGGTACCCAGGCGGACACAGCAGGGAGAGAGAAGCCCCCCCTCCGTGCCCACCCAGGTCTCGGTGATGAATGCCAGGTCGGGCTTCTCATCCGCGATGGTGTCATGGATGATCGGGATCTTATTGTGTACCGACCTGGCATTCATCAGGATACAGGCAAGGTTGGGGGCGCTGGTGGGATGACTCCCGGGCACGTGACAGAGAGCCGAGGGGTCAGAACAAGGGACAGACACAAGTTGTCTGACCCGAGTTCTTCTTGTCTACAAACCCAACGGCTACAAGCGTACCGCCCACGGCCCATCACCGTCGATATGTGAGCCCCTGCAATCATAGCGAAGGAGAGGAAGAGAGGAAAAGGAGAAGAGGAAAAAAAAACCTACTACTGCAGACTAAAAACAACAACAATAATGCAGTACAGAACTAACAAACCCACTAGATCTTCTTTTATTGCTATTAATAAGCCCCCGGATGCCCTTCCCTTCGCTTCCGTTTTTTGTGCTGATTCCTGCCATATACAAAATCCTTGTAATTCAATCCTGTCTTTTCCAGGAAGCCATGTTTCTTGGAGCATAATCATATCAAATTCGTAAAGCCAGTCTGGAAAGTCTTCCATATAACAGGACTGGCTTTCCAACCTGCTACATTCCAAGAGATCATCTTAATATGAGTCTCTAGACCTGTGCTGTCTTTGGCTTCAGTAGAACATGATTTCAAATTCTCTGCCAAAACTGGGAGAGGTTCGTTTAGTCATTCTCGTTTTCCCAACTTTTCTGTCAGAATAAGAGATTTTTTGTCTTCACAATCCCAATCATGGCAGATCATTTGATTTTCAGTTGGACTGAGATAGCATACATTTGACTTAACAGGAATAATAATATCTATTTCAGGTGGTTTATTTTTAGCCGTTGTTTCAGAAGTTCCAAGTTCATGGTCTTCCAAGTATCTCATTTTCTCCAAGTCATTAACAGGAATGCCAGGTCCCCTATGTTTGTAAGGTGTATGAATCTCTGCCTTGGTAACCAAGACACCCCCTTCCTTCTCCTCATCCATGGGTTTTACAACCACCTTGTCAATATCTGGTTGAGAAAGTGTCTGTTTATCCCCTTCACTTTTAATTGCCAATTGCAACTTATGAGAATCATCTCCTCCATGAAGATCATAATGCTCTTTCATAATTTGACATGGATTTTGTTCTAAGCATTTCTTTAGAAGATCTAGCCTCTCTAATATTATTTTTTGAGAGGTAGATGGCAAGGACCAGTATGATCTTAGTAGAGCATTCTCCTCTGGATTAAACATCCATTTTTCTGGAGGAGTTATATAATTTTCCTGGTTGTCCTGTAAAGTTGCAATGTCTTTAATAGCCATAGGACCTGGTTGGACTCTATGTGTGGGGGCCTCATATATACCATCCAGATCTATCAGAATTGCCGTATCAGGAGCATTTTTAAACATCTTCCCCATAGGCCTAATTGATGAAGAACCTAGTAAAGAAGTAGGGGGAGACTGATTTTCAAAATATTGCACTACACCATAACCATGTTTTGAAAAAACTTCCTTGGCATTATATATAACTTTAGCCAACATACTATTTCTGAAGGTAACCAGGCCACGGGTATTAATTTTGCTATATAGATATTCAACAGCATCAACATCATTGAATAATAATATTCCTGGTATTACTTCATTTACAAATTTTACAAAGTGACTTTTACGTTTATCAGCATTATAGTATCCAGCTGGTTTCAGGAAGTTTTGGAAAATCAACTTTTGTGGCATCATGACTAGCTTCCAACCTCTACACTTTTTATTTTGTCTTGTATCATGATTTACTGTTCTATATGAGTCAAAATCCCGCTTTTCAGGTTCAGAAGAATTTGCTTCCTGGATTCTCACTTTAGAGCTGAAAACTTTCTCCCACGAGTCCAACGTCTCTTCTTCAGCATTGCATTTAACTGGCAACTCTTCTGTGGTTGTTCTGGTATCTCCTTTTTGATCTGCAGTTAGCTGGGGCTTTGTCAAGTTTTTTTGTAAACTGTTCCTTTTCTTTCCTTTAGCCACTCCTTTCTTTGTTTTATTTTTGCTTTTACGGCTTACATTTTTGGCAGATTTTAGTCTTTTAGTGCTACTATCATCAAGGGCCCCAGGAAATTTTGCTTTTATCTCAGAAGGAGATGAAGTACGTTTTTTCCTTGCCCTAGAAATTTTGGATTTTATTTCAGAAGATGATGGAATGCATTGGTTCTTCACTTTGTCCATAAAGTTCTCAACTATCATAGTTATCAAATTATTATTTTCAGCAAAATATCGCTTGACAGAGATTAATTCCTCATACACCGTAAACAGAAACCCATATAGTACAGCAGAATTGCAGTTCAGGTTACAATTCCACTCCTTTACTGGTATATGTTGTGAGTGTTGTTTAGAGGATGATGGTTCTGCTGGCTTACCACGAGCTAATTCAGTAAGCTGCTTTTGGAAAAACTTCTCAAAACACATATCTTTATTGTTTGCATTAGTCATTGACTGAGGGGTAGGGGTCTTAATTTCTGAGCTTTCATTTCTATCAGTTGTTATTTGAAGATTAGCAAGATGTTTCTCCTCTGTTGCGACCTGCAAAGGGTATTTTGATATGTCCCACAAAGATTTTGGCTTCCTCCCAGTTTGCAGCGTCATCTTAGCACTGACATAATCACAAACAGGTGTTTCATTAGTATCAGCAGAACTCAATTCCAAAACTAAGTTAGGCGTAGCAATATTACTTATGAAATCCTGTGTGAGGCCTTTAAGGTCCAGGGTCCAATCTAGATTAGAATTTGGAGTGTATATTGAGACCTTGCCCTCAGTATCCTCCATATCCACCATATCCTCTTTCTTAGGAGTAAAGAATTGAGTAATCTTGGATTGCTGGTGCTTCTTCTTAGATTTCAGGGGGATACTTTCAAACACAGGGGTAATGCCAAGATTTTTATAACCTTTTCTAGTTATCATATCTATACCTCCAACATAAACCAAAGCTCTTCTTGCCAGATGTTCGCTTAATTAACCCCCGGACACCCATTCGCCAAGGCAAACAAAAACAAAACTGGCAGATGGAGAGAAACACCCCCTGATTCAAGGCCAAAGCTTTTCCCCCAACTAAATGTTTAGAGACTGTTTGAAGGAATCCCGTTAGGGGAAGCCTCTTAAGAAGCTTCCATAAACAGGTCTGTCTTAAAAGCTTTTAAAGGTACATAGAGAAGGGAGTTACCACTGCTGAGAAGGTTCCATTTGTAGTTGACCCCTTCCCGGCTTTTTTGAGGTGTCATCTTCTGGAGCTATAAGGACTGTGTGAAAAGACATCCATGGGCGTTTTCTAGGGGAGTGATTCAAACGCTCCCCCTCTTTCCTACCAGCTTTCTTCTCGAAGACAACCAACTCCTGCAGTTATTTCCTTTCCAACTCAGCAGGCAGCTCCAGCAGGCAGGCTTGCAGACCGGAAATTCTTCTGGTTTCAAAAACAACACCAAACATGCAGTTCAAAGGCAGATGTATCTCCCAGGAAAGCAGGGGTAGATAGCAGCTTGGCAGCAACACAACGGGAATTCCCAGGGCAGTATATTCGTAGCTACCAGCAGTACTCCTCCACGTCTCCTCCACTGTGGCAACAGCCAGCTGGATTGTCTTAATGATGGAATGAGAGATGCCGAACGGCTGCCGTTTTCCAAGAAGCGTTAGCAACAAACAGCAACAAACAGTTATACTTCTTTTAAAAGGATAAAAGTTAAAAGTCAAGAGTATAAAAATAATAGATGATAAAAATAACAAATATATCCAAATTATAAAATGGTTAAAAGGGCTAAAAAGATAAGAAATTTAAAAGAAGTTTAAAAGATTTAAAAAGGGAGTGGAGCTCGGCAGCAGCACTGCTCCCACTCCACTCTGGAAAGTCGGAAGATGACTCGTAGTCAGGCAAAGGTGGAGCCTTCCCACTCGCCTCTCCTGCTCCGATAGATTTTGGGTTTTGTACTCCTGACGTTAAGAGCAAAAGAACATAGGAGCAGCCTTGCTGGAAGAGGCCATCACAGTCCACCCAGTCCAGCGTTCTGTCTCACACAGCGGTGGCTCACGATTGGCTTCAGGGTATTCCCAAGCAGATGTCCTCCCCTGCTTACGATTCCCTGCCAATGGCATCAAGAAAGTTCCTGCCTCTCTCTCCAACTCAGAGGTTGTCCTTAGACATCCATATTGATAGCCATTCATCCCCTTGTTCTCCATTAACTCATCCAAATCTTTGTTAAAGCGGTCAAGGCTGACAGGTGTCACCACTTCTCCTGGCAGGGAGTTCCATAGACCAGGAATCCTGAAGCTGCGTCTCATTCTCCTGCCTCCTCCATGGCAGTGGGTTTGTTATTTAATTTAAAACTCTGTTTTTGGTGGTCATTTATATTTTGCAGGTAAGATACTGTAGAGAAGAAATAAAAGAGGAGGACTCCCAAGCGTCAGAGGAAGAGGTTGAATATTCAGGTGCAAAAGAGGGTGTTGAGAATCAAACCCGAAGGAAGAAGCTAAGAAGGAAAACAAATAGATCGAAAGATGGACAAATCTATTCCTTGTGGGGAGGAAGACCAAGAGGTCCCGAAAACATCAAAACCAGAGGAAAGGAATGAGCATGGCAAGTGTGAAAAATATTTTACTACCACATCAACAAATAGTCCCCATAGGAATATTCACCAACGGGAGAAGCCATTTGAATGTCTGGAGTGTGGAAAGAGGTTCAGTCAAGCTGGAAACCTTGCTAGGCATCACAGAACCCACACAGGAGAAAAGCCATTTGAATGTCTGGAGTGTGGAAAGAGGTTCAGTCAAGGACACCTTGACACCTTGAATCCACACAGCCATTTCACAGAATCCTGGACAGCCTTGCCAGGAATCCACACAGGCGAAAGCCATTTCATTTGTGTCTGAGTGTGGAAAGAGGTTCATTACTTCTGGAGACCTTGCTAGCCATTGCAGAACCCACACAGGAGAAAAGCCATTTGAATGTCTGGAGTGTGGAAAGAGGTTCAGTCATGCTGGGAGCCTTGCCAGCCATCACAGAATCCACACAGGCGAGAAGCCATTTGAATGTCTGGAGTGTGGAAAGAGGTTCATTACTTCTGGAGACCTTGCTAGCCATTGCAGAACCCACACAGGAGAAAAGCCATTTGAATGTCTGGAGTGTGGAAAGAGGTTCAGTCATGCTGGGAGCCTTTCGCATCACCGTAGAACCCACACAGACGAGAAGCCATTTGAATGTCTGGAGTGTGGAAAGAGGTTCAGTCAACTTGGAAACCTTGCTAGTCATCACAGGACCCACACAGGTGAGAAGCCATTTGAATGCCCGGAGTGTGGAAAGAGGTTCAGTCAACTTGGAAACCTTGCTAGTCATCACAGGACCCACACAGGTGAGAAGCTGTTTGAATGTCTGGAGTGTGGGAAGAGTTTCAGTCATGCTGGAAGCCTTGCCAGCCATCACAGAATCCACACAGGTGAGAAGCCGTTTGAATGTCTAGAGTGTGGAAAGAGGTTCACTGATTCTGGAGGCCTTGCTAAGCATCACAGAATCCACACAGGTGAGAAGCCATTTCAGTGTCTGGAGTGTGGAAAGAGGTTCAGTCAAGGTGAACACCTTGCCAGCCATCACAGAATCCACACAGGCGAGAAGCCGTTTGAATGTCTAGAGTGTGGAAAGAGGTTCAGTCAAGCTGGAAGCCTTGCTAGGCATCACAGAATCCACACAGGTGAGAAGCCGTTTGAATGTCGTAACTGAGGATCCCGTTTCTGTCATTCTGGTTGCCCTTTCTACACCCCTTAGGACCCACTCGTTCCAAAAGCTTTTGAAAAATCATAGAGTGTGGTAATAACTTCAGTATTCACACAATCCTTGTTTACAACCCCTTTTAGGATTTTATATAATGTATGTATATGTTAAAATGTAATATTTTAAATTGGCTGAAAGCCAAGGACTAACTCCCAGGTAACTGATTACTGGTATATACTGGGCAAAATCAAAGAAAAACAAAACATTTGGTACCTTATATAGAAAATATATACTGATTATTGATTGGACACGTGAATTGATCTGATATAATGTCGTGTATAATGATATAATGTCGTACAGCTGGTATATGCTAGTATAACCTGATGTAATGTCCAATGATATAATGTGTTTGGTAATTTTTGCAAGAGAGTTGTATATAAGGGAGATGTTACCAATGAGGTTTATCTGCTGTAAAAGCAAAAGCAAAGTGTTCTGCTTATATACCACCCCATACCACTTTAAGTAGTCTCTGGGCGGTTTACAATTTTAATTGCAGTATGCAGGCTACACATTGCCCCCCCCCCCGCAAGCTGGGTACTCATTTTACTGACTCGGAAGGATGGAAGTCTGAGTGAACCTTGAGCCTGCTACCTGGGATTGAACCCCAGGTCGTGGGCACAGTTTTACCTGCAGTACAGGCATTTAACCACTGCGCCACAAGGCTCAGTGTAATTCAGATCACTTTATCTATTGCCATGGTAAACGCTCTTGCTGATGTAATTCTGTGTTGAATGCTTTGTATATATTGCAATTGAATTTCTGATACAATTGACCTTTGTATAACAAGCAGTTTAACAGAAAAAACACTTAAAGGGAAAAAAGAGGATAGAGGGACGCTCTTCTCCCTCTCACAAAATACCAGAACTAGGGGAGATAAACTCAAATTGAGGGCTGGGAGAGTAAAAACAGACAAAAGAAAATAATTTTTCACCCAGCGCATTGTTAGTCTGTGGAACTCCCTGCCACATGAGATGGTGATGGCACCTGGCCTGGATGCCTTTAAAAGGGGATTGGACAGATTCCTGGAGGAAAAGTACATCACAGCTTACAGACCATGATGGAGATGTGTAATCTCCAGGCTTAAAACCAGGGTACTTCAAGGGCCAGATGCCGGGGAGTGATATCACGAAACAGATATCTAGTCTCGTGCACTCACAACTGGCAGTTTTTCATCAAAGTGGGCCAAAACGGTATTTGAAACTAATAATTCCTTAACAGCCCAAAAAGCTTTGGCTTGACGTGGCCCCCAAACCCAAGGGGCTTTTTTAAATCTAAAAGCCTCTGCAAGGGCTCCACCCCTGCTGCCTGGTGTGGAGGAAATGTTGTAACATGGCCTTATTCTCAGACTCTGGGGCCTCACAAATTGCAGCCAGATTTTTTACGAGACTGAGCCGTCTAACCAGTGAGGCCAGCCCAGAGCTCCAGGCCCTTCTTCCCCTCCGGCAGCAGTGGCATCTTCGGTGAGGCCGAGGACCAGCTCCAGGTGCTTGGAGCCGGCCTCACTGAAGCCGCTGCTGCCAGAGGAGAGGAAGAAGGTAGGAGCAGTTTGGAGGCGGCAGCCGCGATGCTGGGTCATGGCTGCCACCCGATTCCGGTGCCTTGCGCTGGGGCTCCGAGCTGTAAGTCAAAGCCTGCGACTCAAGTCAAACAGGCCCCTTCTTGCTGCAAGTCAAATATACTGCAAGTCAAGCAGCATGTAAGTCAAGGTTCCACTGTACTTAGATTATGAGAGAGAGATGGGTTTAGAATCCGGCTTGAAGATGTAGGCAGCCTAGGAATTGAAACTTACATAGTATTAAGCTGGTAAGAATATCTGGGAGTTGAGTCATGGCTACTGGACTTCTTTTTTTGAGAGATGGAAACGTTTCGCTGTTCATCCAAACAGCTTCTTCGGTCTGACTACAGCTAGTGCAAGAGACCTTCTTATAGTCAGCTTGACCTCTTGTCCCCTGGTCTGATTGGCTCATAAGATGCAGGGGAGTGGTATCAGGAGACAGATATCTAGTCTCATGCGCTCCCAAACGCATCTGGTGGGGCCGCTGTGAGATACAGGAAGCTGGACTAGATGGGCCTTGGCCTGATCCAGCATGGCTCTTCTTATGTTCTTATGTTCTTATGAACAAAGCCTGAATAGGCTCGTTAAGGAGACATTAGTGTCCATGGCCTTAAGGTAAACAATGGCCTAATAAGGTGCTGAAATCCATCAATAATGGGTCGTTAGCTGTGACCTGGTGGTGAAGGCTCCTTGATTTGCCTGGGTACTTTGGAAAGTACAGCCTGATAAGTAGCAGATAGACTATGCCGGAGTCCACCACCTCTGTTGAGGGAGGGATTTTCAATCCTAACATGAATGGCTTCCCTTACTCCTCTCTCAAACCACCTCTCTTCTTTGTCTAATATGTGTACATCTTCATTAGGCTCGTTAGGGAGACAATAGTATAGATAGAAATGTTTCTATCTCTCAAAAAAGAAGTCCACTAGCCATGACTCAACTCCCAGTTAAGCGAACCTGGATGACTGAGAATCTTCACAGACGTACTCGTAAGATTATCTTAGATTTTGTTATTTTCAGGCAATATTATATCATTTTATCTGATAAGCATTTTTATATTTTTCATTGATTTTTATAAGTTGTCTTTGAAGATTCTCAGTCATCCAGGTGAGTTTATCTGGAAGTTGAGTCATGGCTAGTGGACTTCTTTTTTGAGAGATAGAAACATTTCTATCTATACTATTGTCTCCCTAACGAGCCTATTTGGGTTATTGTTCATCTTATGTGCCTAATTCAGGCAAGGGTGACAAGAGGTCAAAGCTGACTATAAGATGGAGGACTTGCACTACTTGTATTCAGACCAATGAAGCTCTTTGGATGAACAGCGAAACGTTTCTATCTCTCAAAAAAGAAGTCCAGTAGCCATGACTCAACTTCCAGATTTTTATAAGTTGTTTTTCATTTTTGTCACTTAGAATAGTGAATAAAGCAATTTCATTGAATTGATGTTCTCAGATCATTTTCCTCTTTAAAAGAAGCCACGGGGACTCAGGGAATCTCTTGGCCAGAGACGCTCCTTACCCCCCCCCGTTCCGTTCCAGCCGGCAACTCCAGACGGCCACCCGGGAGCAGCCCGGCAGCCGACACGCAGACGGGAACCAAGCAGGAACCGAAAAAGACAGGCAGGCAGGAGGGGTGAGCAAGTGGGGGGGGGCAGATGACAACCACCAACCCTCCCCACCACCCCCTCCTCATCGGCAGCAGTGTGAAAGGCTTTGCAAAACAAAAACAACAAACAAATAATACAAAGTAAAACAAATTTAAAAAGGATCGGCAACAGAGACAGGCAAATCCCACGGGCCTCCACCTTGCCAGAAGTATTTTTAATTTTATGATTATCTTGAAGCTCACACTCTCTCACACCCCCTTTTCTCACCCATCTGGTCTCTTTTCCGGGGGGGGGGGGATGCTCAGTGCCTCAACCTCTGCCCCGGTCAAACGCACAGGCAGCGTACATACCGCGTGTGTGCCTGTAATCATGCAAAAGAGATTCCAGCCGCCCTCCCCCCCACCATCTCTCTCTCTCTCTCTCTCTCTCACACACACACACACACACTCACCTGCCATGTCCTCTTTCACACCCACTCCACCCAGGCTGCATGCACGCCCCCCCTGGCACCTTCCTTGCTCTCCACAGCCACTCACAAGCGCCCACGCACGTCCTGTTCCCTTGCCTACGTTTCTGTGCCAAGGTGCCTCCTCTTTGTGATTTCATGTGGTTTTTACGTGAGGGCCTTTCCATTTCACCACCAAATCATGCATCACATCCATATCCACAAACAGACACAGATGATGGCTGTTGTGATTTTTTTTGGCTTTTTGGCCGTGTTCTGGAAGTTTTTCTTCCTGACGTTTCACCAGACTCTATAGCTGGCATCTTCAGAGGGCAAAGACCTCAGGGAACTAGGAGTTCTCTCTGTGCTCTGGGGTATAGAGTGAGAGAGACTTTTTTAAAAAACCAAAAGCCCACTCATTCTATACGGCCAAACAGCCCAAAAAACTCACAACAATCGGATCCTGGCTGTGAAAGCCTTTGAGAATACACAGACACAGGTGATTTCATATGATTTTCAAACTGAATCCCCTCAAAACCAATTTCATTTCATACAACACATGTGGGCTTTCAGAAGTACGGTATGGCACAGAAAAATCAATGACCACCCCTGGACCAAACTCACATCATGGGCCCCATCTCTGCACACCGATTGCACGCCAAAAATCACAGGTCCGTCAGCGCGTGGCTCCACAGCGGTGCAAAAACATAAGACCGAAGGCACGGATCCTCACAGATCTATGATCTTTCTCCAGGATCAACCCCCCCCCAACTAGTACCCCCATCGTAGGCCCCATCTTTGCCCACAAATTGTGCACCGGAAATCATGGGCCAATCAGTGCATGGACCCAGGAGTAGCACTAAAACATGGCTGCTCAAACCCGGATCTTACCAGCTTTATTCTCTGTTGTTCTACACACATTCTGGACGTGTGGCGAGGCAGGCGAGGGGTTTTAACTCCTGTAAATGACCCAGAGGAGTCATAGCATATAAATGCATGAAATCCATCAGTAAAGAAATAAAAACATTCTTGAGGAGGCATGATGGGGGGCAGCTTCTTTCGAGGGGGGGGTCTCCCATCAGGGCCACCAAAACTACCCTTCTTCCTCTTGAACCAGGAGGCCAAGGGACCCTTCCCTGGATGGACCTCTTTCCCAGAATGCCCAAAGGGATCCCCTCAGGCAGGGATCCCCATCCTGGATTCAGTAGATCCAACTCTTTGTTGGGGGGAAATATGGAACCACCTCCTCAAAGGATCCTGGCCATTGAAAAGGGAAAATCAAATTAATAACAGGAAGGCCAGGCTGGGATTTGGCCCTCTTGAAGATCCCCCCACCCCCTCTACCAACAGGTCAGCCAAAAAGGGAGGCCGAGAGACGGGGTTTCTATCCAGGGACCAGGAGGCGGCCTTTTGTAGAGCCAATGGCCCTGAATGGCGCCTCCTGGACCAAAACACCAGGGGGGGGGAATGCTCTGCAAGGCAGTCAGGAGGAGTTGCTAGAGGGTTTTGATGGAAAAACGCCCCATGAAGGGAAGCCCCCCCCCCCCCGCGTACTTCTCAGGCCCCTTGCCCACCATCCCCTCGTTTCAGAAGAAGATTGTTTGGAAGAAAGATGTGAAATTTCTCACGAGGGAGAGAGAAGGGGGGGAATCGCCCCACCTCTCCTGCAGTTGGTCCCTGGTTTTCTCTTTGAGAGGCACTTGGGGGCCTTTTCAGTTAAGGATTTTCTGGCTACATTCATAGTTTGGGTGCACCCATTCATTGAATTGGCCAGCGTGATGAGCCCTGGACTCCCCCCCTTCTGTCTTCCATTCTACGTCAGCTCTTGGGGGGGCAGGAAAGGGGGTTTGGGTGGGACCCCATGGGCTGGGCGTGTGTTGCTTTTGAGAGGGGGGGCAGGCGGGAGAGAAGATCTCTGTGCATGTGCAGAGAAGCAGGAGGCCCCGGAGCTCCTCCAAGTGTTCCCCCTTGTGTGGGTCTGGACCCCTCCCTCCCTCTCCGGATAAAGTGGGCGATGATGAGACTGGGGGTTCAAGACCCTCCCTGGGCCAGGGATGCTTGATTTGGGGGGGGGCCAGAAATGAGGGGGGGACACCACCCTCTCCTCCTTGGACCTCCTCTCCCTTCCCCCCCCACCCACTTGTAGGTTGACCCCCCCAATACAAAAAGAAGCCACTCTGTGGGGCAGAGGGTGAGATCCAGCCTGGGGGTCTCCGGAGGGGGAGTATATCTTGTTGGGGGTCTGCAGACATCGGACACCCCCCCCTTCCCTTCCCTCCCAGTCAAGCCCCCTCCTCCCGAGATCCCCCAGCCATTCCCTTCCCATCCCCCTCCATGGAGTGCCTCCTTCTGCCTCTGGACCCCCCTTTTTTTCCTTTGGAGTGTGCAGTGGGGGTGGAGGTTGTTTTCTCCCTGGACCCCCACTCCAGGATTTCATCAGCAAAGCCCCTTCCTCTTTCTTCCTTAGCCCCCCCCTCGAAGGACCTTTCAACTCCCCCTTCTCCTCCGCATCCCCCCAGTTCCTTCCCCCTGCCCCCAATCAGCAAAAGCCCTCCCCCATTGCAGAGACCTCCTTCCTCCTCCTCCTCTTTCTGGGGGGGTTTCCTTTTGCTCTCCAGAGCCTTTTATTGGAGGGAGCACTCCCCCCTCCCCTTCCCCGCCGCTCTAGGAAAGCAGTCTCTCCCAGGACTGTGGGGGGGGGCGCCCTCCTTTGTCTGCTCTGCTCCTCCGGCGATGGTTCGAGTCCCCGGTCCTGCAAGTGGTGGTGGTGGGGAGTGCTGCCCTCCCTCCCCCTAGAGACCCCCCCTCCATTACTCGGGCCAACCTCCACCCCACCCCTTAATGGCACGACTCCCCTAATCCTCCCCCCCCCCCCACAAAAAGGGACGCCCAGAGGAGCGAGTGAGGATCCCTAGAGTGGCAGGGGAGGGGGGGGGGAAATGACCCCCCCCGGGATTTTGGGGTTGGGGGGAGGAGGAGCTGCTTTTGAAGAGGGCTATAATGAACACCCCCCCCTCCCCTCCGCTCAGCCTTTATGTTCGGGGGGGGCTTCATAGGAATGAAGGAGAGAAACCCCCCTCCCGGATAGTGCAAAGGGGGGGGAGCTTTGGAGAGGGGGGGCTGGGCCCGCGAGGGGGGCAGTATTCGGTCCTCCAAGGGGGGGTGGGAGGGCAGCGAGTCCCGCTTCCTAGAGTGGCAGGAAACCCGAAAGACTCCCAGGGAGGGGCCTCTTCTCCAGGAGACTATTAATCCTCCCCCAAAAAAAGAGCAGGTTGCTGGAAGGAGTGGAGGAAAAGAGAGACCCCTCCCCAGAAGAAGGAGGAGGAAGAGGAGGAGGTGCGTGGTGCAGTTGCAATTGGGGGGGGGGTTGCAATGCTATTGGGGGGAAAGGGGGCGTTGCTGATGGAATCCGTGGGGGGGTATGGAGAAAGGCGTAAATTTGTCCCCTTTAACCCCCGAAACTCCCCCTCCTTCCCTTTTCTCTCCCCCCCCCGCAAGGAAAAAGGAGGGAGGGAGAAGCTTTTTCGTAACCCCCCCCATAAAAAGGAACCAGCCCCCCTTCTCCTCCTCCCCCACTGACTGTTTGCAGGAAGGAGGGGAAAGATCTGCCCCCCCCATCCAGGAGGAGGTTCCTGCAATAGGACGGGAGGGGCGGTGGGGTGGGGAGATATGGGGAGGGGGTCGGAGGAAAGGGGGGGCTCTGGGGATGGGATTGGGGGAGTAAAATGGAACCCCCTTTATGGGAGGGAGGAGGGGGGCCTTGGCGGATCAAATGGATGGGGCGTGTTAGAACATAAGAACTAGAGCTGGGCACGACCAGGGAAAATGACGTTTTCGAGTTGTCGTGTGTCGGAGCCGGCCCGTTTCTGCTCGTTTCCGTTTGTCGCGAAATTTTTCAAAAATTTGTCGTTTCGTTTGTTGTTTTTTCGTCTGTCGTTAGTACTGGTTGGGGGAGCGGGTTCCTGGAGGCACCTCTCTGGGTGGGTGCCTCCTCTGGCCCTCTACAAAATGGCATGCATAGCCAATTGGATATGCATACCAAGTTGAGTGGCAGAGGCACCTCTCTTTTGGGTGCCTCTCTCTGTGGACCACAGGCCCACTGCTGGTATAGTGCACTGCAGTGTCACAGTGCGCACACTGGGGGAAGGCTCCCTCAGTCTGGGCGCTCTGTGGTCCACTAAGAAGGGAACTGTACTTGCGTGTGGAGTGCAATGCGAGTACAGATTTGGGTTAGGGTTAGGGTTAGCGCAAGGGCTAGGCTTAGGGTTGTTACGGGTAAGGTTAGGGTGAGTTCCTGGGGTGCACCTCTGGGTGCCTCTCTGACCCACTAAGAAGGACAGTGTACTGGCGTATGGGTTAGGGTTAGGGTTAGGGTTCGGGCTAGGGTTAGTGGGCTTTTTATGCCCGACTGGCACATCCCAGAAGTCAAAACCTGGTCAAGTGGCCATGCAATTGGTGGAATGGCTCCAAAAATTTGCATGGTCCACTCCCATGGCCAGCCCATCATTGCGCAGGTGTAAAAAAATAAATGTAAAATAAATTAAAACAATGGAGACGTTTTGTTGCAAGAAAAACCCATTGCTGCTACTGTAAAAATTCAGGCAGTTTTAAAATAGCTATTTTCGCATGTTTCTGTGGTGCTTTGGTGTGTTTTTGGACCACCACGATTTCAAAATAAATATTGCGGTCGCTCCATTTTGGATCCCCCGTCCGCACCACATGGCATGGCGAGTTGGCAAGACGACGAGGATGCGCAGCCCAGGAGAGGAGAGGGGGGGGAGGCCGGGGACCCCCCCCCCAGAAACCACCCCTCTGGTAGGTGCCCTCACTCAGGCAGGCATATTTTCGCCTGCTTTTTTGGACGGGAATCAGGTTTTTTTTTTTTAAAACTTTTTTTATTTTTAAAACTTTTTTCTGTGCCGCCGCTTGGCAAGTTGGCGGAGAGACGACGAGGATGCCCCCCACCAGAGCAGCCCAGGACAGGAGAGGGAGGGGAGGCAGGGGACCCCCCCCAGAAACCACCCCTCTTCAGGCAGGCATATTTTTGCCTGCTTTTTTGGCCGGGAATTGGTTTTTTTTATTTTTAAAACTTTTTTTCTGTGCCGCTTGGCATCGCGCGATCGCTGCGATGCCAGGAACACGATACACAAGACGTATTCACACGACACGCAGGAAATTTGCACACAACTCTTAAGGGTGTGCACACAGCATGCTAGCTATGCACCCGGCAAAGTAAGAAAACTAGGCGGGAAAATGTACTGCTTTGATTGGCTAAAAATATGTCTGCCATGTTAATGTAACTGTTCGTGTTCTTTGGGAATAAAAGAGCCAGTGGTGGGTGCGGCTGGCGAGTTCCTTTCTACGCACCATAACCTCCGACTGCAGTCCTGTTTGTTTCAGCGCACTCCCTTCGCACCACATCCTGATGGTCGAACTGGACCTGGAGCTGGACCTCCGTGGTTCTGACACAAATTGAACATGAGTTAGCAGTGTGATGGGGCAGCCAGGAAAGCCAACGCATCAACAGAACCATAGTGTCTAGATCAAGGGAAGTGATAGTGCCACTCTATTCTGTTCTGGTCAGACCCCACCTGGAGTCCTGTGTCCAGTTCTGTGCGCCTCAATTTAAAAAGGATGTTGACAACCTCGAGCGGGTGCAGAGGAGGGTGACCAGGATGGTTGAGGGTCTGGAGGAAATGTCTTATGAGGAACGGCTTAGGGAACTGGGAATGTTTAGCCTTTCAAAAAGAAGGCTGAGGGGGGATATGATAGCTATGTTTAAATATTTGAAAGGATGTCATATTGAAGAGGGAACAGGTTTGTTTTCCATGGCTTCCGAGACTAGGACTCGGGGCAATGGTTTGAAACAGCAGGAAAAGAGATTCCATTTCAACATTAGGAAGAACTTCATGACATTTAGGGCTGTCCGGTAGTGGAATATGGTGCCCCAAAGTAGGGTGGTGGAGTCTCCTTCTTTGGAGGTTTTTAAGCAGAGGCTGGATGGCTATCTGTCGGAATATTGTGAAGGGGTTCCTGCATGGCAGGGGGTTGGACTAGATGGCCCTTGAGGTCTCTTCCAACTCTATGATTCTATGATTCTGTGATTAAGAACCCCGTCCTGAATGGTTTAATGACTACATGGAAAAAATATCGAAATTTTTTATCACCGAAGGGTTCCCCATTATGCTTAATAATAGACTTGGAATATTTTCCTATGAATTTGAAGTGTTAGGGTTATTTAAAGCAAAGAAAATAGCTAGATTAAAAGATTGGTTGGGTAAAATTAGAACAAAACAGGACATAAAAACACTTTGCAATCTAATGATTTAATATGGATAAACTATATTCAGTTAGAAAAATGGACAAAGGACTGGGTCAGAAGAAATTGTCAACTTAGAGAATGCACAAAGTTTGAACAGTTTTTGTTATCGCTTGAATCTGACCAGGAAAATATAGAGAAAGGACTAGTACGTAAAATATACAAAATAATGGGGGACATTTTGGAAGTGAAGGAGCTAGATTCTCTGAGAGAGCTCTGGAAACAGGATCTTAATGTACAGATAAAAAAAGAAGACTGGGGGAAAATTTGGAATATGAGAATCTTGAGATCATTATCTGTTAGGATTAAGGAAAATTATTTCTAGTTGGTTTTAAGATGGTATTTGACACCACTTAGGTTGATTAAAATAAATGCTGAATACTCTAAGATGTGTTGGAAATGTGAGAAAAAGATAGGTCCATATATGCATCTTTGGTGGGAATGTGAAATAGTGCAAAAGTTTTGGAAAATTGTTTTTTTTTTAGAGTTAAGAGAGATGATTCAAGTAGATAATGATTGTAATCCAGATATAGCATTGTTATCATTGTTAACTAGTAAAGATTATGATGTTAAAACAAAAGAACTAGTAGCAAATCTTATGACAGCTGCAAGATTAATTACAGCAAGAAATTGGAAATCCAAACTAGATCTCAGGATGGAAGATTGGTATAATGAACTTTGGGACATAGCCATAAATGATAAATTGTCTTGTAGTTTAAAAGAGGAGAAATGAAGAAAGACATTTTTATGATATTTGGGGGAAAATTATAGACTTTGTATTAGTAGAAGGAAAGGGGAAAGAACCGACAAACATTTCAAGACAGTTCTGGAGAAGAGGACTGTAAGAAGAATATCAAATCAACAGAAGTTGGAGTATTAAAGGAAGAACTCAAGGAAGAACTGGATGGTCTGGGGGGAGAGGTATGCACCAATATTGTTATTTGTGTGTTTGTCTGCTAATTTTAATAATTTTTTTAAAAAAACAACAAATATTTATTTATTTATTTGTTAAACATCTCCCGCCCATCTTCCCAGGAGGGAACCCTGGGCAGCTAATGTAAAGTAATACATATTGGGGCAAAAAATCCAAACTTTATCTATCAACTCAGAGCTACCCGTGATGGATCAGGAAAGAGATCTTGGTGTGTTGGTGGACAGCTCCATGAAGGTGTCTACCCAGTGTGTGGCAGTGGTGAAGAAGGCCAATTCCATGCTAGGGATTATCAAAAAGGGAATTGAAAATAAAACAGCCAACATTATAATGCCATTATATAAAACAATAGTAAGGCCGCACCTGGAGTATTGTGTACAATTCTGGTCACCGCATCTCAAGAAAGACATAGTGGAACTGGAAAAGGTGCAGAAGAGAGCGACTAAAATGATTACTGGTCTGGGGCACCTCCCTTATGAGGAAAGGCTAAAACATTTGGGCCTCTTTAGTCTGGAAAAAAGGCACCTGAGGGGGGATATGATTGAGACATACAAAATAATGCAGGGCATGAGTCAAGTGGATCGAGGGACGCTCTTCTCCCTCTCCCAAAATACCAGAACTAGGGGACATCCACTCAAATTGAGGGCTGGGAAAGTAAGAAAAAGAAAATATTTTTTCACCCACCGCATTGTTAGTCTGTGGAACTCCCTTCCACAGGATTTGGTGATAGCATCTGGCCTGGATGCCTTCAAAAGGGGATTGGACAGATTCCTGCAGGAGAAGTCTATCTCGGGTTACAAACCATGATGGAGAGGTATCATCTTCAGGTTTAAAACCGGGGTCCTTCAAGGGCCAGATGCAGGGGAGTAGTATCAGGAGACAGACATCTAGCCTCGTGCGCTCCCGGACACATTTGGTGGGGCCACTGTGAGATACAGGAAGCAGGACTAGATGGGCCTTTGACCTGATCCAGCATGGCTCTTCTTATGTTCTTATCTGTCTCTATTACCCCACTCTGATTGCCATAATGGCAGCAACTTTCATTTAGCCAAAAACACAGGCCACCTTCACTGCTTAGCAGATAATCGAGGGCAATTTTATATTGGACTAGCATGCCTGCTGAAGATTTCACTTCTACTTGAATAGATCTTAATCCTAGTATAGCTGATACATTAGCTAAAGCCTCTAAATCATACGAAATCCTTCTTAATTGTTTTATATTCCATGCTACACCAATTCTAGGAAAGGCTATTGCCCCGTACCGCTCTCCCTCTGTTAAATAGGTGTTATCTGGGTCCCACCCTATATCCTTATTATAAGTTCTTCTTCTTCTGATACTCCAGCCAAAGGTGCGCCTCCATGTCTTTTGTGGTTGTACTTTAGCATGAAACCGAATTCCATCCGGGGCCGGGGTTCCCAGGGTGCCTGCACTGACCGAATTTCTGGGCAACAGCTTCCCCGTCCATCTTCCACAGATCCAATAAATTCCTGATGATAAATTCCGTAGGGCCATTTTTCTAATAAATGGGAAAGCCCACAATGGAGTAGGTATTACACCAGATTCTTCCCATCCCTGAATTTTAAATTCCTGTCCCTTGCTCCTTCATTGCACATATGGGAGCTATTAGTCGGCTCCTATGACTGATTATATGTTGGGCTGAATCTATCACTTTCTGGGCCCTTGTTTCATTCGGAGAGGCCCAGACCGATTCAGATCTATACCATCCTTGACTTGTTAGTACTCCAGTGGGCACTGTTGGCCATCCTTGATTATAATTCGATGGCCCATGGGTGCATACCGAACAATCTATCACGTTGCCTTCCTAAGTTATATTATTCACTAACTGATGAAATCGGTTGTGCTCCCATCCTCCCTGCTCTAGATCCACCTCTGCTCTACCTCCTCATCAGGTGCTGGAGCTCCTTTCATTCTCATATGATGAGTCTACTCGTGTTCCTTTGTTCAAATAAATGTCTCTGTTGTCAACAGCACAAGATATGGTCCTGTCCAGATGGGTTCAAAGGGTGTTTTATTCCACTCCTTCACGTCCAACCAATCTCCTGGGACAAACTTATGCACAGGAACATCCAATGGGGGGTGGTTTGATGCAGGAACCCTCTCTGCCTGTTAGAGATCAAAACAGAGGACAACGCCAGCACATATTCTCTAAGATACATGTCTTTTAACTCATGTATGCTGCCACTAGGTTTCTCCTTCGTGATGTCCCATATTGAAAACCCGTATAACATTGCAAACGGGGAGATGCCAATGTCATGCCTTGTGTGTGTGTGTTGTGTCGTTACAGTCGTGACCGACTCTTCGTGACTCCATGTCCATGGAGTTTTTTTGGCAGGAATACTGGAGTGGCTTGCCAGTTCCTACTCCAGGCACCTACAGCACCTGGTATTCCCTGGTGGTCTCCCATCCAAGTACTAACCAGGGCCGACCCTGCTTAGCTTCTGAAATCAGGCGAGATCGGATGTGCTTAGGGCATCAAGGCAGTCATTTTCTAATTCTAGATAGCACTACAGTTAATAATTTTGTCCATGGTAGTTTATACTGCTTTTCGGAGGGTGCCTTTATACTTTGATTCATTTTCTCAAATCTCTCTGATGACCTTGGGGGTGTGTGTGCCAGGGAGTGTGCGGAAGCCATTTTATGCCCAAGGCTTATGTTACCAGTTAAACCACCTTTCCTACAAAATGTCCTCCTTCTGTCACTGTCAATCAAATCACATAGCCATGTATCACTGTTTTTGCTGCTGTCCACAAACCCAAACCCACATATTTAGTTAAAAAAAACTTTTACCAATGTTTCTGTTCCCCAGTGTCCTCCCTCATGTAATTGCTTGAAAACTTCTCACATTACAGCTTTTGGTGTCCATTTTCTCCCGTCCTTCAATTAGCAACCATCCTCCTTCTTTTCGGCCCCTTCCCTTTGCCCAGAATCGGGTATTGCCTAATATTTACCACTCAATCCCCTGGTTTCAAATTTAACTCTACAGGAGGGACAGCCATCAAGCCTGGATTTCCAGGCCTAGCCCACACTGCAGGGTTGGTTTTTCCCTCCTCCTCTGCCTCCCACAGGACTGACTCTCTTACAAGGCACTCCCCTCCCTTAACTTCCACTGTGATTCCCAGTTTCCCCATTAGGTCTCTTCCCAACAAGTTTACTCCTGTCTGTGGGGCCCATAAAAATTCATGCATCAAAATCCCTGGCTTTCCTGCAATTTTAACTGTTGATGAGATCAAAATGGGGGTCTGAATTGCCTTTCCTTCCATCCCCACAACTTTCAGTGTTGCCCCAGACAGGAGGGACATTCCCGCGAGTTGCTCCAGTACCTACAAGGAAACACAATGGCTGTTGTTTTTCCCCCACCTCAGAGGTTATCAAGGGCTCTTGTGAGGTGGGACCAAAATAGAGCCCCTGCCTCTCCTAATCTGAGTTCTCTTCAAACTGCACTGCTTGCCTATAAATCTCCTTCCTTGGTTCTTCCTCTTCTCACATTCCCGTCGCCAAAGTCCCCTTTCTTCACAATGAGAACAGGTATCCTTAGGTACCTGTTTCCTCCTTCCTTGCCTTGCCTGGGGGAAGCCTCCCTCCGTTCCCCCTCCATCCCTTTAACTCACCCTGGGCATTTACTTCCCTGACTGTCTGCACCATCATCCTTCCTTGCCGCTTTCCCTTCTCCACTTCCCTCTGTGCTACCACCCTTTAAGTCTCATCCTTACTGACTCACACGGGGTTTTTTCTGCAAACACTTCTAACTTCTGTAGCTTTCTTCTAACATCAGGAACTGAGCCTTGTAAAAACTGAAGTTTCAGGGCCGTCTCATTTGCTGGATCATCAGGTTCCAGCCCTACATATTGTTTCATCCCTTCTTTAAGCCTTTTGAGGAGCTCATCAGAGTCCTCACCTGGTTTCTGTGGTACCCCAAAGGCTTTCTGCATATTAATAACCTTTGGGGCTGTTTTAAGCAAGCCCTGCAGAACTAGCCAATGGAATGTCTCAAAATTCTGACTGACCTCTTGCTGTGTAGGGTCCCATGTGTCCGGTTGTATATAGGGAAGCTCTAACTGTGCCTGATCTGGGGTTCGATGTTGTCCTTCTCCCACCCACAACCATCGTGCCTGATCAAAAGTGCAGCAGTATATTTTTCATTCCCCACCAGCTGCTTTAAAATTTATTTATTTATTTATTTATTTCCTGCACTTATATACCACACCATTTCCTCGAGGACTCTGGGCAGTTTACAAAAAAGAAAACCAATAAAATACAATTATTAAAATGTGTAGTAAAAAAAGTAGCGGGAGAACAACGATAGGGCACTAGTCAATAAAGAGCCCTCAATAAAGGCAGCGGGCGAGGGGGAAAAAGGAAGAAGGAAAGAAGAAGGAAGAAGGAAAACGAAACAGAAACCTGGAAATCCCACCTTATTCAGAACGAATTTGGGCCATACTTCCACACATAATCCTACCAATTTATTCAAAGAAGCCTCTGATCCTTTTAATTGATCCCATCTCCTTACTATGGAGTCTAATGGGTGATCTTCCGGAATCGTTACCTTCGGTTTCCCAGCACGTCGACCAAGGACTGATTGCCTCGAAGGCAGGGCGCCCCCCCTCCCGATTCCGCCCAGACTTTGAAGTCTTATTCCCCATGTTCTTAGTCTAAGTGTTCTAACTTGACCAGGCTACTCACCAGGCAAGATGTCCTTGTCTCTTGATATTTACTCCAGAGACCGCCACAAATAATTCGGAACCTTATTCTCTACAACTGTTTCTGGGGTCCTTAGTTTCCTTCGACAAACGAGACACCACTACTCAAGGGGGAACAGTTCAACTGGAAAAGTGGCACCTTTCCTGTTTTCCCAGTGGTTGTCCAACTTTTGGCGAGGAAACAACAGACATAGTCCAGCCACAAACCTGGCAACGATACTACTTCTGACACCATAATCCATTATGGGTAATTTGTTTATCCCAAATAACAGATGGCACTTTGTAGAGAAGCTCAAAGGTTTATCATAGAATCATAGAGTTGGAAGAGACCTCAAGAGCCATCTAGTCCAACCCCCTGCCATGCAGGAACCCCTTCACAATATTTCCGACAGATGGCCATCCAGCCGCTCCTTAAAAACCTCCAAAGAAGGAGACTCCACCACCCTCCAGTGGCAGCATATTCCACTGTCGAACTGTCATGAAGTTCTTCCTAATGTTCAAATGGAATCTCTTTTACTGTATTTTGAAACCATTGCCCTGAGTCCTAGTCTCTGAAGCCATGGAAAACAAACCTGTTCCCTCTTCAATATGAAATCCTTTCAAATATTTAAACATAGTTATATCCCCCTCAGTCTTCTTTTTGAAAGGATAAACATTCCCAGTTTCCTAACCCATTCCTCATAAGACATTTCCTCCAGACCCTCAACCATCCTGGTCAGCCTCCTCTGCACCCGCTCGAGGTTGTCAACATCTTTTTTAAACTGAGGCACACAGGACTGGACACAGTACTCCAGGTGGGGTCTGACCAGAGCAGAGTAGAGTGGCACTATCACTTCCCTTGATCTAGACACTATGGTTCTGTTGATGCAACCAAGAATCGCATTGGCTTTCCTGACGGCCGCATCACACTGCTGATTCATGTTCAATTTGTGGTCCACCAAGACCCCCAAATCCTTTTCACAGGTACTATTCTCTAGCCAAGTGTCCCCCATCCTATATCTGTGCAATTCATTCTTTTTACCTAGATGTAGCACCCTACATTTCCCTCTGTTGAAATCCATTCCATTAGCTTTGGCCCAGCATTCTAATCTGTCAAGGTCCTTTTGGATTTTCATCCTATCCTCTAGGGCAGTGGTCCCCAACCCCCGGGCCGCGGACCGGTGCTGGTCCGTGGACCGGTTGGCACCGGGCCGCCTGGGGAGGCCGCGGAGGCTCCTCCCCTTTTCCTCCGCCGCCCTCCTCCTCCTCTTCTCTCCCGCGGGCAGCCGGATGCCGCGGTGCACGGGCGGGGTGGGGAGCCCGGGCTCCTGGGCAGGCGGGCCCTGCCTCCTCCTCCTGTCGGCGGCCACGGCACCCGCCCGGGTTTGGCCGCGACTCCGCAGCCGGGCGGGGCGCTCCGCCGCCGCCGCGGCCGGCTCTGCGGTCCCGGTGGCGCCCT
Organism: Phrynocephalus forsythii; assembly: GCA_029282475.1. NCBI lineage: Eukaryota > Metazoa > Chordata > Lepidosauria > Squamata > Agamidae > Phrynocephalus > Phrynocephalus forsythii. The sequence continues at coordinate 17,823 of JAPFRF010000501.1, read as the reverse complement.
CGGGCCGGAGACGCCACCCCCACCGGCCTCCCTCCCCCCCTCCCGCTCGCCCGCCCGCCCGAAGGCCGCAGCCGGAGGCAAGCAGAGGTGCCCCACCGCCAGCGCCGTGCATGTGTGCCTCTTTTTAGGGGGAGGGGGAGGGGCGTCTCAGGCCGGCCTGGGTCTTTTCCCCGCCGCCGCGCCTGTGTTGAGGTGGGCGGGGGCGGCGCAGGCCGGCCGGGTGTTTTCCCGCGCCGCCGCCGCGACTCCCCAGCAATCGCGCCGCCGCCGCCGCCGTGACCCCCGCCATCGCGCCCACCCTGCCCCGCCATCGCCGCCACCATCGCCGCCGCTGCCGCGACTTCCCGCCATCGTCCCGCCCGCCATCGCCGCGCCGCGACTCCCCGCCATCGCGCCCACCCTGCCCCACCATCGCCACCGCCGCTGCTGCTGCGACCCCATAATCGCCGCCGCCGCCGTCGCCGCAACCCCCCATCGCCGCCGCCGCCGCCACTGCAAACCCCACCATCGCGCCCGCCCGCCATCGCCGCCGCGCCGCCGCCACGACCCCCGCCATCACCGCCGCCGCCGCCGCGACCCCCCGCACCGCCCCCGCCATCACTGCCGCCGCGCGCGCGACTCCCCCCACAAGTGGGCCAGGGAAAAATTATCAAACATTTACCGGTCCCCGGTGATAAAAAGGTTGGGGAGCACTGCTCTAGGGAATTAGCAACCCCTCCCAATTTGATATCATCTGCAAATTTAATTAGCATACATTCTATTCCTTCCTCCAAGTCATTAATAGATATCGAACAGCACTGGACCCAGAACAGAACCCTGGGGCACCCCACTGGTCACGTCTCTCCAAGATGATGAGAGGCCATTTATGATCACCCTTTGGGTGCGATCAGTCAACCAATTACAAATCCACCTAACAGTAGCACTGTCTATCCCACTTCCTACTAACTTCTTAGCAAGAATACCATGGGGAACCTTATCAAAGGCCTTGCTAAAGTCCAGATAAGCAATATCCACAGCATTCCCCTCATCCACTAGGCCTGTAATTCTATTAAAAAAGAGATCAAATTAGTCTGGCATGACTTTTTAAAAGAAACCCGCTCAAGCTTGTCAACTCCAGGTGGGGTCTGGCCAGAGCAGAATAGAGTGGCACTATCACTTCCCGTGATCTAGACACTATGGTTCTGTTGATGCAACCAAGAATCGCATTGGTTTTCCTGGGTGCCGCATCACACTGCTGACATGTATAATTTTTCGAAGCTGCAGCAACGAAGAGAAACGCCAACCAAAGTGCGGTCTCTGCCATTGAATTTTGAAGCACTGTATTTATTCCTGACACAGTGTCCTTCTCTCTCTCCCTCTGGATCAATCCTTCCTTCCCGAAGGAACTCCAGGCAGTTCACAACAGAATAAAAAACATCAAACAATCAAATCAAATATTATAAACAAATAACAATTAAATTATATTATATATCCATAAGCTAACACCAGCGTAGACATTTGTAAAAAAAAAAAGGGAAAGCACATACAATTTTTATTTCTACTTTTATGGAAAAGAACATAAGAACATAAGAAGAGCCATGCTGGATCAGGCCAAAGGCCCATCTAGTCCAGCTTCCTGTATCTCACAGCGACCCCACCAGATGCGTTTTGGAGTGCATGAGACTAGACCTCTGTCTCCTGATACCACTCCCCTGCATCTGGCCCTTGAAGTACCCTGGTTTCTCCATCATGGTTTGTAACCTGTGATGGACTTTTCCTCCAGGAATCTGTCCAATCCCCTTTTGAAGGCATCCAGGCCAGATGCCATCACCACATCCTGTGGCAGGGAGTTCCATAGGCTTACAACGCGCTGGGTGAAAAAATATTTTCTTTTGTCAGTTCTTACTCTCCCAGCCCTCAATTTGAGTGTATGTCCCCTAGTTCTGGTATTTTGGGAGAGAGAGAAGAGCTTCCATCTATCCACTTTACTCATACCCTGCATTATTTTGTATGTCTCAATCATATCCCCCCTCAAGCGCCTTTTTTCCAGACTAAAGAGGCCCAAATGTTTTAGCCTTTCTTCATAAGGCAGGTGCCCCAGGCCAGTAATCATTTTAGTCGCTCTCTTCTGCACCTTTTCCAGTTCCACTATGTCCTTCTTGAGATGCGGTGACCAGAATTGTACACAATACTCCAGGTGGGGCCTTACTATTGTTTTATATAATGGCATTATAATGTTGGCTGTTTTATTTTCAGTGCCCTTTTTGATAATCCCTAGCATGGAATTGGCCTTCTTCACTGCTGCCACACATTGGGGAGACACCTTCATGGAGCTGTCCACCAACACACCGAGATCTCTTTCCTGATCCGTCACGGATAACTCAGAGCCCATAAGTTGATAGATGAAATTTGGATTTTTTTGCCCCAATATGCATTACTTTACATTTGGTTACATTAAAACGCATTTGCCATTTCTCAGCCCATTCCCCCAGTTTGGAGAGATCCTTCTGGAGCTCTTCACAATCTTCTCTGGTTTTCACCACATGGAAAAGTTTTGTGTCATCTGCAAACTTGGCCACCTCACTATTTATCCCTGTCTCCAGGTCATTTATGAACAGATTGAAAAGCACCGGTCCCAGGACAGAGCCCTGGGGCACACTGCTTTTCACTTCTCTCCATTGTGAAAATTTCCCATTGACACCTACTCTTTGTTTCCGGGATCTCAACCAGTTCTCAATCCATAAGAGGACCTGTCCTCTTATCCCCTGACTGTGCAATTTTCTCAGCAGCCTTTGGTGAGGGACTGTGTCAAAAGCCTTTTGAAAATCCAGATAGACTATATCCAATGGTTCGCCGAAATCCACGTGCCTGTTGACCTTTTCAAAAAATTCCAAAAGGTTTGTCAGACAAGATTTACCCTTACAGAAGCCATGCTGATTTTCTCTCAGCAAGGTTTGTTCTTTTATGTGTTTTAAGATTTTCTCTTGGATGAGGCTTTCCACCATTTTCCCTGGGACAGATGTAAGGCTAACTGGCCTGTAGTTTCCTGGGTCCCCCCTCCTTCCTTTTTCAAAAATTGGTGTGACATCTGCCAACCTCCAGTCCTCAGGCACTGTGGCCATTTTAAGAGACAAGTTGCATATAACCGTTAAGAGATCTGCAATTTCATTTCTCAGTTCCCTAATAACCCTAGGGTGGATGCCATCTGGGCCAGGTGACTTGTTAATCCTCAGTTTATCAATTAGTCCTAAAACCTCCTCTCTTTTAACCTGAATTTGATTTAATTCTTTAGTCAAGAGGGGCGGCTCAGGCAGCGGAATCCGCTCAAGGTCCTCTGTCGTGAAGACAGACGCAAAGAAGTTATTTAATTTCTCTGCAATGTCCAAGTCCTCCTTAACCTCCCCTTTTCCCCCCTCACTATCCAGAGGACCAACTGGTTCTCTGGCAGGTTTTTTACTTCTAACATATTTAAAGAAGCTTTTATTATTACCCTTTATATTGCTAGCCATGCATTCCTCAAAATCTTTCTTTGCCTCCCTTATCATCTTCTTACATTTCTTTTGCCAGAGTTTGTGTTCCTTTTTATTTTCCTCATTTGGGGAGGATTTCCATTTACAGAAAGACCTCTCCTTGCGCTTTAGAGCCTCTCTAACTCCACTCGTTAACCATGCCGGTGTCCTCTTGGACTTAAATGAGCTCTTTTTTCTTTGTGGTATGCACTTGTGCTGGGCCTCTATTATTGTTGTTTTAAACAGGCTCCATGCACTCTGAAGAGATTGGATTCTTCTAACCTTCCCTTTCAATTTCTCACTAACTAGTTTCCTCATCTGAGCGAAGTTTGCCTTTCGAAAATCAAGGGTTTTTATGTCTGATTTGGTTGACACTCTTCCTCCGACATGCATGGCAAAGGAAATTGCAGCATGGTCACTGTTCCCCAGAGGCTCAGTGACATTCACATCCCTGACCAAGTCCTGAGTATCACAAAGTATTAGATCCAGAGTTGCCTGTTCTCGGGTGGGCTCCATGACAAGTTGCTCTAAGGAACAGTCATTCAGCAAGTCGAGAAACCCAGTTTCGCTTTCCTGCCCGGAGCTTGCATTGGCCCAGTCAATGTGGGGATAATTGAAGTCCCCCATGATTACTATCCTGTCCCTCTTAGCCATCTCCATGATTTCTCTCCTCATTTCAAGGTCCCCCTCAGGTTTTTGATCTGGTGGACGATAGAATACTCCAACTATCACATCACTCCTGGGACCTGGTAGTTTAACCCACAGTGATTCTATCGTGGAGTCAGACCCTCTGTCCATCTCCATTCTGCTGGATTTTACCCCTTCTTTGACATAGATGGCCACTCCTCCTCCAACCCGCCCCTCTCTATCCCTTCTATAGAGTTTATAGCCTGGGATTGCTGTATCCCACTGGTTCTCCACATTCCACCAGGTTTCTGTTATGGCTATTATATCTATGTTATCCCTAGCTGCCAAATGTTCAAGTTCTCCCATCTTTGCTCGGAGGCTTCGAGCATTGGCGTAGAAGCACCTGTACAGTGGGTCCCGTAACAACAGCTGCTGCCTTGTTCTTTTCCCCTCACAGCTTTTATTTTCAGTAGACAAACTGTCACAGTCCATTTTTCTCCCAGTGCTAATACCTGCTGTGTCATATCTGTGTGATTCTCTACCCTCTCCAACCTCGTTCCCCAAGGATGAGGTGTTCCGAACCGGATGCCACTCAGCTCCTGTCGGCTTTCCCCCAGTTATCAATTTAAAAGCTGCTCTGCTGCCCTTTTGAGGTTGAGTGCCAGCAATCTGGTCCCATCATGATTCAAGTGTAACCCATCCCTCCTGAACAGGTTTGGCTTGTCCCAAAATGTTCTCCAGTTCCTGACAAATCTAAAGCCCTCCTCTCGACACCATCGCCTCATCCACGCATTGAGGCTTCTGAGCTCTGCCTGCCTGGCGGGTCCTGCACGAGGAACAGGTAGCACTTCTGAAAATGCTACCTTGGAAGCCCGGGACTTCAATCTTCTACCTAACAACCTGAATTTGGCTTCCAAGACTGACCGCTTGGCCTTCCCGACATCATTGGTACCAATGTGTACCATGACCACTGGCTCCTTCCCAGTTCTCTCTAACAAGCTATCCAGATTTCTTCTGATGTCTGCAACCTTTGCACCTGGCAGGCAAGTGACCATACGGTTATCATGCTCCTCACAAATCCATCCCTCTGTATTTCTAATTATAGAATCCCCTAGTACAAGCAGCTTCTCTCCTGCAGCCTGCTCATCTACATGTACCTGATCTTGTATCTCATCAATAGTGATGAGGGAGAGATCCTCAGGTGGAACCAATTCTTTCTCGGTGTGTGCCTCGTGCGGTGTGCTGAGGGAAAGAGCCTCAAATTGATTGTGCAATATGAGACTCTCTAAGCAATCCCTTGGCCTTCTACTCCTTTGAGTCACGTTTCTCCATACATCTGCCTCCTGGGTTGGGGAAGTGATTTCATCCTCAGAAGTGTGCCCTGTCTCTTCTTGGACCTGGATAGTCTGTTCCGCTCTGTCCAAGAACCGCTCAAGCTCCTTAATATGTTGCTGGTTTGATATGCGGGCCTCTAGCTCCTGAACCTTCTCTTCTAATAGTGCAACAAGCTTGCACTTGCAGCAAGTGTAGTTCTCTGTGCGTTTGGTCAAGATGACAAACATGGCACAAGTGTTACAGGTAACTACAACTGCTCCCTCAGACTCCATTTTTAATGAGTGCAGTATTCTGGGCCTTGAAGATTTTACAGTGTTACTACCTACTAATCTAGAAAAAATAATCTAGTACCAATGTTCCTGCTTTTATGTTAAAAATAAAAATCCAACCCAGAAACTTACTGTACCAGTGCTGTCTTCTTTCTCTTTTTCTCTCTCTGCAGTAGCTCTGCTTGGTTCAACACACCAGGCTCAAATGCTGAGGCTCAAATGCTTCTTAAGGGGGAAAACACTTAGTGTAACTCCACCCCCAAGCTCAGTGGAAGCCCTGCTTCCTAGCAACTTCCTTTGTTTGGCTTATGGCTGATTAATGGCTCTTTGAATTTAAATGAGCAGTTAAAGTTAGCAGAGGCAGAGGTAAAACAGAGGTCAAACAGCCCTAGGTGAACTTTTCCAACCCAGAAACGTACTGTACCAGTGCTGTCTTCTTTCTCTTTTTCTCTCTCTGCAGTAGCTCTGCTTGGTTCAACACACCAGGCTCAAATGCAATTAATTTTTGGATTCGGAAGAGATCAGAACCTAGTAAAATTCTTACCTAAAATTAATACTTAAATACAGGAGTGTTATAAGGAACTAGTTAAAATTTAAAAATTGTGTTGGGGTTGTGTGATGACTAGAAAATGGAGGCTAATGTTTAATTTCAGGATGGCTTTAATTCAAGAAGAAGAAGAAGAAGAAGAAGAAGAAGAAGAAGAAGAAGAAGAAGAAGAAGAAGAAGAAGAAGAAGAAGAAGAAAGGTGGGAGGAGGAGGAGAAGGAGGAAGAAGAAGAAGAAGAAGAAGAAAGGGGGGAGGAGGAGGAGGAGGAAGAAGAAGAAGAAGAAGAAGAAGAAGAAAGGGGGAGGAGGAGGAGGAGGAGGAGGAAGAAGAAGAAGGAGAAGAAGAAGAAAGGGGGAGGAGGAGGAACATGCTGGACCCCCCCCCAATTCCCTTCCCGGGACATCTGGGGGTGGGCACTATTCGGTCCTCCAAGGGGGGCGGGAGGGCAGCGAGTCCCGCTTCCTAAAGTGGCTGGAAACCCGAAAGGCTCCCAGGGAGGGCCCTGTTCTCCAAAGAGACTCTACCCCCTCCCCAAAAGAAGGCTCTCCTCTGTGGTTGCTGGAAGGAGAGGAGGAAAAGAGAGAAAAACCCCCAAGGAGGAGGAGGAGGTGCCTGGTGCAATTGCGGGCTTTGCAATGCTATTGGAGGGGAGGAGGAGGGGGGTTGTTGGGAGATTGGGGGGAAATGGGGGGAGGGAGGGGGAGGAGGAAGGACCCTCCTGGGTGTCCCTTTATGGGGGAGGAGGTGGCGTTTTTGATGGAATCTATGGGGGTGTCCCAGGAGACAAGAACCCCCCCCACACACACACTGCACACTCCTTTGGGGATCCGGAGAGAGAAAGAGGCGTCCATATGCAACCCCCCCGAACCTCCCCCTCCATTTAAATTTGGAAGGGAGGGGGAGGGAAAGGGGGGAGGAATGAAGGGGGGCAGATCCAGGCCAAAAAAACCCCTCTCCTTCTTCCCTATATATCTCCCCCCCAAGGAAAAAGGCCTCGGGGGCCCTCTTCCTCCCTCCCTCCTCCTTCCTCCTCTTGGTAATTCAGCAGGATTCCCCAGGAAGAGGAGGAGGAGGAGGGAGGGAGGGAGGCAGAGCGAGAATTGGGGGAAGGGGATGATTTAGTCCTCCAAGGGGGGGAGGATGGCAGCGAGTCCCTCTTCCTAGAGCGGCAAGAAAGGGGGGAGGTGGGGGCAGCTCTGCGTGAGTATTTCTGCCCCCCCGTCCGAAAAAAGGCTCTGGAGGGAAAAGAGATTCCCCCACCCCCAAGAAGGAGGAGGAGGGTTGTGCAATGGGGGTAGAATCATAGAATCATAGAGTGGGAAGAGACCTCATGGGCCATCTAGTCCAACCCCCTGCCATGCAGGAACCCTATCACAATATTTCCGACAGATGGCCATCCAGCTTCTGCTTAAAAACCTCCAAAGAAGGAGACTCCACGACCCTTGGTGTCAGTATATTCCACTGCCGAACAACAACTCTAACTCTCATGAAGTTCTTCTTAATGTTCAAATGGAATCTCTTTTCCTGTAGTTTGAGTCCATTGCCCAGAGTCCTAGTCTCTGAAGCCATGGAAAACAAACCTGTTCCCTCTTCAATATGACCTCCTGGTTAAAGAGAAAGAAGGGTAGTTTTGGTTGCCCTGATGGGAGCCCCCCCTCCTCGAAAGAAACTGCCTCCCCCGCCCCCAGCATGCCTTCTCAAGAATGTTTTTATTTCTTTACTGATTGATTTCATGCATTGATATGCTATGACTCCTCAGGGTCATTTAAAGGAGTTAAAACCCCTCGCCCACCTCACCATATAAGCAGTGAAAGAAAAATGAAATATTGACACCCCCACACACCGCAAAGACAGCCACAGACTCTAAAGGAAGGAAGGGGACTCATAGTTAGGCAAAGGTGGAGCCTTCCCACTCGCCTCTCCTGCTCCAATAGATTTTGGGTTTTGTACTCCTGATGTTAAGAGCAAAAGAACAGAAGAGCAGCCTTGCTGGAAGAGGCCATCACAGCCCACCCAGTCCAGCATTCTGTCTCACACAGCAGTGGCTCACCATTGGCTTCAGGGTATTCCTAAGCAGATGTGCTCCCCTGCTTACGATTCCCTGCCAATGGCATCAAGAAAGTTCCTGCCTCTCTCTCCAACTCAGAGACATCCATATTGATAGCCATTCATCCCCTTGTTCTCCATTAACTCGTCCAATCCTTTGTTAAAGGGGTCAAGGCTGACAGCTGTCACCACTTCTCCTGGCAGGGAGTTCCATAGACCAGGAATCCTGAAGCTGCGTCTCATTCTCCTGCCTCCTCCATGGCAGTGGGTTTGTTATTTGATTTAAAACTCTGTTTTTTGTGGTCATTTATATTTTGCAGGTAAGATACTGTAGAGAAGAAATAAAAGAGTAGGACTCCAAGCGTCAGAGGAAGAGGTTGAATATTCAGGTGCAAAAGGGTGTTAAGAATCAAACCCGAAGGAAGAAGCTTAGAAGGAAAACAAATAGATCGAAAGATGGACAAATCTATTCCTTATCAGGAGGAAAACCAAGCGGTCCCAAAAACATCAAAACCAGAGGAAAGGAATGAGCATGGCAAACGTGAAAAATATTTTACTAGCACATCAACAAATATTCACCAAGGGGAGAAGCCATTTGAATGCCTGGAGTGTGGAAAGAGGTTCAGTCAAGCTGGAAACCTTGCTAGCCATCACAGGACCCACACAGGCGAGAAGCCATTTGAATGTTTTGAGTGTAGAAGGAGGTTCATTGATTCTGGAAGCCTTGCTAAGCATCACAAGACTCACACAGGCGAGAAGCCATATGAATGTCTGGAGTGTGGAAAGAGGTTCAGTCGAGGTGAACACCTTGCTAGGCATCACAGAACCCACACAGGTGAGAAGCCGTTTGAATGTCTGGAGTGTGGAAAGAGGTTCACTGGTTCTGGAAGCCTTTCTCATCACCATAGAATCCACACAGGTGAGAAGCCATTTGAATGTCTGGAGTGTGGAAAGAGGTTCAGTCAAGCTGGACACCTTGCTAGCCATCACAGAACCCACACAGGTGAGAAGACGTTAGAATGTCTGGAGTGTGGAAAGAGGTTCAGTCGAGGTGAACACCTTGCTAGGCATCACAGAACCCACACAGGTGAGAAGCCGTTTGAATGTCTGGAGTGTGGAAAGAGGTTCAGTGGTTCTGGAAGCCTTTCTCATCACCATAGAATCCACACAGGTGAGAAGCCATTTGAATGTCTGGAGTGTGGAAAGAGGTTCAGTCAAGCTGGACACCTTGCTAGCCATCACAGAACCCACACAGGTGAGAAGACGTTAGAATGTCTGGAGTGTGGAAAGAGGTTCAGTCGAGCTCAAAACCTTGCTCAGCATCACAGAACCCACACAGGTGAGAAGCCGTTTGAATGTCTGGAGTGTAGAAAGAGGTTCAGTCATGCTGGAAGCCTTGCTAGCCATCACAGGACTCACACTGGTGAGAAGCCATTTGAATGTCTGGAGTGTGGAAAGAAGTTCAGTGATTCTGGAAGCCTTGCTTATCATCGTAGAATCCACACAGGTGAGAAGCCATTTGAATGTCTGGAGTGTGGAAAGAGGCTCAGTGATTCTAGAAGCCTTGCTAGCCATCACAGAACCCACACAGGTGAGAAGCCGTTTGAATGTCTGGAGTGTGGAAAGAGTTTCAGTGAATATGGAAGCCTTTATCATCACCATAGAATCCACACAGGTGAGAAGCCATTTGAATGTCTGGAGTGTGGAAAGAGGTTCAGTCGAGCTCAAAACCTTGCTAGGCATCACAGAACCCACACAGGCGAGAAGCCATTTGAATGTCTGGAGTGTGGAAAGAGTTTCAGTGATTCTGGAAGCCTTTCTCATCACCATAGAACCCACACAGGCGAGAACCCATTTGAATGTCTGGAGTGTGGAAAGAGGTTCAGTCAAGCTGGAAGCCTTGCTAAGCATCACACGACCCACACAGGCGAAAAGCCATTTCAATGTATGGAGTGTGGAAAAAAGTTCAGTAATTCTGCACATCTTGCTAGCCATCACAGAATCCACACAGGCGAGAAGCCATTTGAATGTCTGGAGTGTGGAAAGAGGTTTAGTCATTCTGGAAGCCTTGCTGAGCATCACAAGACCCACACAGGCGAGAAGCCATTTGAATGTCTGGAGTGTGGAAAGAGGTTTAGTCAAGCTGGAAGCCTTGCTAGTCATCATAGAACTCACACAGGTGAAAAGCGATTTGAATGTCTGGAGTGTGGAAAGACGTTCAGTGAAGCTGGAAGCCTTGCTAGTCATCATAGAACCCACACAGGAGAAAAGCCATTTGAATGCCTGGAGTGTGGAAAGAGGTTCAGTCGAGCTGAACACCTTGCTAGGCATCACAGAATCCACACAGGCGAGAAGCCGTTTGAATGTCGTAACTGAGGATCCTGTTTCTGTCCTTCTGGTTGCCCTTTCTACACCCCTTAGGACCCAGTCGTTCCAAAAGCTTTTGAAAAATCGTAGTGTGTGCTAATAACTTCAGTATTCACACAATCCTTGTTTACAACCCCTTTTAGGATTTCATATAATGTATGTATATGTTAAAATGTAATATTTTAAATTGGCTGAAAGCCAAGGACTAACTCTCCCAGGTAACTGAGTACAGATTCTGTACACCTGGTATATACTGGGCAAAATCAAAGAAAAACAAAACAAAACAAAACATTTGGTACCTTATATATAAAATATATATTGATTATTGATTGGACACATGTGAGTTGATCTGATATAATGTACAGCTGGTATATGCTAGTATAACCTGATGTAATGTCCAATGATGTAATGTGTTTGGTAATTTTTGCAAGAGAGTTGTATATAAGGGAGATGTTACCAATGAGGTTTATCTGCTGTAAAAGCAAAAGCAAAGTGTTCTGCTTATATACCGCCCCATACCACTTTAAGTAGTCTCTGGGCAGTTTACAATTTTAATTACAGTGTGCAGGCTACACATTGCCCCCCCCCCCGCCCAGCAAGCTCGGTATTCATTTTCCTGACTCGGAAGGATGGAAGGCTGAATGAACCTTGAGCCTGCTACCTGGGATTGAACTGCAGGTCGTGAGCACAGTTTTACCTGCAGGACAGGCATTTAACCACTGCGCCAAATAAACCCACGAGGCTCAGTGTAATTCAGATCACTTTATCTATTGCCATGGTAAACGCTCTTGCTGATGTAATTCTGTGTTGAATGCTTTGTATATATTGCAATTGAATTTCTGATACAATGGACCTTTGTATAACAAGCAGTTTAACAGAAAAAACACTTAAAGGGAAAAAAGAGGATAGAGGGACGCTCTTCTCCCTCTCACAAAATACCAGAACTAGGGGAGATAAACTCAAATTGAGGGCTGGGAGAGTAAAAACAGACAAAAGAAAATAATTTTTCACCCAGCGCATTGTTAGTCTGTGGAACTCCCTGCCACATGAGATGGTGATGGCACCTGGCCTGGATGCCTTTAAAAGGGGATTGGACAGATTCCTGGAGGAAAAGTACATCACAGCTTACAGACCATGATGGAGATGTGTAATCTCCAGGCTTAAAACCAGGGTACTTCAAGGGCCAGATGCCGGGGAGTGATATCACGAAACAGATATCTAGTCTCGTGCACTCACAACTGGCAGTTTTTCATCAAAGTGGGCCAAAACGGTATTTGAAACTAATAATTCCTTAACAGCCCAAAAAGCTTTGGCTTGACGTGGCCCCCAAACCCAAGGGGCTTTTTTAAATCTAAAAGCCTCTGCAAGGGCTCCACCCCTGCTGCCTGGTGTGGAGGAAATGTTGTAACATGGCCTTATTCTCAGACTCTGGGGCCTCACAAATTGCAGCCAGATTTTTTAACAATGAGCCGTCTAACCAGTGAGGCCAGCCCAGAGGGCCCTTCTTCCCCTCCGGGTCAGTGGCATCTTCTGGTGAGGCAAGGACCAGCTCCAGGTGCTTGGAGCCGGTCTCACTGAAGGGCTTCCCCAGAGGAGAGGAAGAAGGTAGGAGAAATTTGTTCACAGCAGCCGCGATGCTGGGTCGTGGCTGCCACCCGATTCCGGTGCCTTGCGCTGGCTCAATCTGTGAGTCAAAGCCTGTTCTCAAGATGAACAGGCCCCTTCTTGCTGCAAGTCAAATATGCTGCAAGTCACAGCATGTAAGTCAAGGTTCCACTGTACTTAGATTATGAGAGAGAGATGGGTTTAGAATCCGGCTTGAAGATGTAGGCAGCCTAGGAATTGAAACTTACATAATTATTAAGCTGGTAAGAATATCTGGGAGTTGAGTCATGGCTACTGGACTTCTTTTTTTGAGAGATGGAAAAGCCTTCATCCAAACAGCTTCATCGGTCTGAATACAGCTAGTGCAAGAGACCTTCTTATAGTCAGCTTGACCTCTTGTCCCCTGGTCTGATTGGCTCATAAGATGCAGGGAAGTGGTATCAGGAGACAGATATCTAGTCTCATGCGCTCCCAAACGCATCTGGTGGGGCCAGCCCAAATACAGGAAGCTGGACTAGATGGGCCTTGGCCTGATCCAGCATGGCTCTTCTTATGTTCTTATGTTCTTATGAACAAAGCCTGAATAGCTCGTTAGGGAGACATTAGTGTCCATGGCCTTAAGGTAAACAATGGCCTAATAAGGTGCTGAAATCCATCAATAATGGGTCGTTAGCTGTGACCTGGTGGTGAAGGCTCCTTGATTTGCCTGGGTACTTTGGAAAGTACAGCCTGATAAGTAGCGGATAGACTATGCCGAGTCCACCACCTCTGTTGAGGGAGGGATTTTCAATCCTAACATGAATGGCTTCCCTTACTCCTCTCTCAAACCACCTCTCTTCTTTGTCTAATATGTGTACATCTTCATTAGGCTCGTTAGGGAGACAATAGTATAGATAGAAATGTTTCTATCTCTCAAAAAAGAAGTCCACTAGTCATGACTCAACTCCCAGTTAAGAACCTGGATGACTGAGAATCTTCACAGACGCTGGTAAGATTATCTTAGATTTTGTTATTTTCAGGCAATATTATATCATTTTATCTGATAAGCATTTTTATATTTTTCATTGATTTTTATAAGTTGTCTTTGAAGATTCTCAGATCATCCAGGTGAGTTTATCTGGAAGTTGAGTCATGGCTAGTGGACTTCTTTTTTTTGAGAGATAGAAACATTTCTATCTATACTATTGTCTCCCTAACGAGCCTATTTGGGTTATTGTTCATTTTATGTGCCTAATTCAGGCAAGGGTGACAAGAGGTCAAAGCTGACTATAAGATGGAGGACTTGCACTACTTGTATTCAGACCAATGAAGCTGTTTGGATGAACAGCGAAACGTTTCTATCTCTCAAAAAAAGAAGTCCAGTAGCCATGACTCAACTTCCAGATTTTTATAAGTTGTTTTTCATTTTTGTCACTTAGAATAGTGAATAAAGCAATTTCATTGAATTGATGTTCTCAGATCATTTTCCTCTTTAAAAGAAACCACGGGGACTCAGGGAATCTCTTGGCCAGAGACGCTCCTTACCCCCTGGGTTTTGTTCCAGCAGGCAACTCCAGACGGCCACCTGGGAGCAGCCCGGCAGCCGACGCGCAGACGGGAACCAAGCAGGAACCGAAAAAGACAGGCAGGCGGGGCGGGCAAGTGGGGGGCGGGAGATGACAACCACCAACCCTCCCCACCACCCCCTCCGCATCGGCAGCAGTGTGAAAGGCTTTGCAAAACAAAAACAACAAACAAATAATACAAAGTAAAACAAATTTAAAAAGGACCGGCAACAGAGACAGGCAAATCCCACGGGCCTCCACCTTGCCAGAAGTATTTTTAATTTTATGATTATCTTGAAGCTCACACTCTCTCACACCCCCTTTTCTCACCCATCTGGTCTCTTTTCCGGGGGGGGGGGATGCTCAGTGCCTCAACCTCTGCCCCGGTCAAACGCACAGGCAGCGTACATACCGTGTGTGTGCCTGTAATCATGCAAAAGAGATTCCAGCCGCCCTCCCCCCCCATCTCTCTCTCTCTCTCTCTCTCTCTCTCTCTCACACACACACACACACACACACACACACACACACACACCTGCCATGTCCTCTTTCACACCCAGGCTGCATGCACCCCCCCCCGGCACCTTCCTTGCTCTCCACACTCACTCACAAGCGCCCACGCATGTCCTGTTCCCTTGCCTACGTTTCTGTGCCAAGGTGCCTCCTCTTTGTGATTTCATATGGTTTTTTACGTGAGGGCCTTTCCATTTCACCACCAAATCATGCATCACATCCATATCCACAAACAGACACACGTGATGGCTGTTGTGATTTTTTTCGGGCTGTTTGGCCGTGTTCTGGAATTTTTTCTTCCTGACGTTTCGCCAGACTCTGTAGCCCACATCTTCAGAGGGCAAGTAGCTCAGGGAACTAGGAGTTCGCTCTGTGCTCTGGGGTATAGAATGAGAGAGACTTTTTAAAAAAACCAAAAGCCCACTCATTCTATACGGCCAAACAGCCCAAAAAACTCACAACAACAATCGGATCCTGGCTGTGAAAGCCTTCGAGAATACACAGACACATGTGATTTCATATGATTTTCAAACTGAATCCCCTCAAAACCAATTTCATTTCATACAACACATGTGGGCTTTCAGAAGTACTGTATGGCACAGAAAAAAATCAATGACCACCCCTGGACCAAACTCACATCATGGGCCCCATCTCTGCACACCGATTGCACGCCAAAAATCACAGGTCCGTCAGCGCGTGGCTCCACAGCGGTGCAAAAACATAAGACCGAAGGCACGGATCCTCACAGATCTATGATCTTTCTCCAGGATCAACCCCCCCCCCAAAAAACTAGTACCCCCATCATAGGCCCCATCTTTGCCCACAAATTGTGCACCGGAAATCATGGGCCAATCAGGCCATCCGTTCTGATCTGCCCTCCAGTTGCGCGAGTTCACCCCCAGATATCCCTAGGACCTCACCCCCTCCATCTCCCTCCTTGGTGGAGTTTGGGCCGGTGTCTCCAGCGGAGGCCTCCAGAGTCATGGCTGGTTTCCGGCCGGCTGCTACCCCTTTCGACCCTTGCCCCGCTTGTCTGATTAAATCTGCCGGAGGGAACATGCCTGAGTGGGTTTCGGCTATTGCCACGGCCTCCTTTAGGGAAGGCATTTTTCCTTCCCGTCTTAAGGAGACCGTGGTGAAGCCCACTCTGAAAAAGCTGGGCCTGGCTCCGGACGATATTTCCAACTATCGTCCGATTGCCATTGTTCCCTTCTTGGGCAAGGTTGTTGAGAGGGTGGCGGCCGTCCGGCTCCAGTCATACCTGGAGGAAAATCGTATCCTGGATCCTTTCCAGTCCGGGTTCAGGCCGCTTCGTGGGACTGAGACTGCCCTGGTCGCTCTGCAGGATGACCTCCTCAGGGAGGCTGACAGGGGGTGTTCCTCCCTGTTGGTGCTCCTTGATTTGTCAGCTGCCTTTGATACCGTCGTTCAAGGTCCTGGTTTTGATTTTCAAAGCCCTCCACGGCTTGGGACCAGAGTGCCTGGTGGAGCGTATCTCCCAGAGGTCAACTGGGTCCAGACCCACGAGATTGGCGCAGGCGCGCTCACTGAGGGTGGCCACACCCAGAGAGGAGCAGAAATCGCGTACGCGTGACCGCACCTTTCCTGGGGTGGGACCCATGTTGTGGAACCATCTTCCCAGTGAGCTGCGCCTTGCAGTGTCCCTGCCTGCCTTCAGGAAAGCCCTGAAAACCCATCTATTCAGGGAGGCCTTTGGTGACCTTTTCAGTTAATTTTTAATTTTCATTTATTTACTTTTATTCATTTTATTTTATTTTATTTTATTTTGCTCACCACCAATGCCATCTCTTGTGGGGGGGTATGGTTCCTCCCCACTTTTATCACTCCCTGCTCATTTTTATGCTTGTCTTCCCTGTTCGTTTTTATTGTTCACCGCCCCGAGTTCCTATAGGAAGATGCGGCGGTATATAAATGCAACAAATAAATAATAAATAAATAAAAGCAAAGCAAAGTGTTCTGCTTATATACCGCCCAATACCACTTTAAGTAGTCTCTGGGCGGTTTACAATTTTTTTTAAATTACAGTGTGCAGGCTACACATTGCCCCCCCAGCAAGCTGGGTACTCATTTTACCGACCTCGGAAGGATGGACCCAAGAGTGGCACTAAAACATGGCTGCTCAAACCCAGATCTTACCAGCTTTATTCTCTGTTGTTCTACACACATTCTGGTCGTGTGGCGAGGCAGGCGAGGGGTTTTAACTCCTGTAAATGACCCAGAGGAGTCATAGCATATAAATGCATGAAATCCATCAGTAAAGAAATAAAAACATTCTTGAGGAGGCATGATGGGGGGGGAGGCAGCTTCTTTGGAGGGGGAGGCTCCCATCAGGGCAACCAAAACTACCCTTCTTCCTCTTTAACCAGGAGGCCAAGGGACCCTTCCCTGGACGGACCTCCTTCCCAGAATGCCCAAAGGGATCCCCTCAGGCAGGGATCCCCATCCTGGATTCAGTAGATCCAACTCTTTGTTGGGGGAAAATATGGAATCACCTCCTCAAAGGATCCTGGCCATTGAAAAGGGAAAATCAAATTAATAACAGGAAGGCCAGGCTGGGATTTGGCCCTCTTGAAGATCCCCCCACCCCCTCTACCAACAGGTCAGCCGAAAAGGGAGGCCGAGAGTCGGGGTTTCTATCCAGGGACCAGGAGGCGGCCTTTTGTAGAGCCAATGGCCCTGAATGGCGCCTCCTGGACCAAAACACGGGGGGATGCTCTGCAAGGCAGCCAGGAGTTGCTAGAAGGTTTTGATGGAGAAACGCCCCATGAAGGAAAGCCCCCCCCGCGCTTCTCAGACCCCTTGCCCACCATCCCCTCATTTCAGAAGAAGATTGTTCGGAAGAAAGATGCGAAATTTCTCACGAGGGAGAGAGAAGGGGGGGAATCATCCCACCTCTCCTGCAGTCGGTCCCTGGTTTTCTCTTTGAGAGGCACTTGGGGGCCCTCGGGGGTCCAGGATTTTCTGGCTACATTCATAGTTTGGGTGCAGCCGTTCCTTGAATCCCGGGGGGGGACTGGCCAGAGTGACGAGCCCTGGACTCCCCCTTCTGTCTTCCATTCTATGTCAGCTCTTTGCGGGGGGCAGGAAAGGGGGTTTGGGTGGGACCCCATGGGCTGGGCCTGTGTTACTTTTGAGAGGGGGGGCAGGAGAGAAGACCTCTGCGCATGGGCAGAGAAGCAGGAGGCCCTGGGGCTCCTCCAAGTCATCCCCCCTTGTGTGGGTCTGGACCCCTCCCTCCCTCCCCGGATAAAGTGGGCGGTGATGAGACTGGAGGTCCAAACCCCTCCCTGGGCCAGGGACGCTTGACTGGGGGGGGGAACCAGGGAGGGTGGAAACGAGGGGGGGACACCACCCTCCCTCCCTCCCTCTTTGGACCTTATCTCCCTTCCCTCCCCAGCCCCCCCTTGTAGGTTGACCCGCCCCCAATACAAAAATAAGCCACTCTGTGGGGCAGAGAGAGA